>JAURVB010012940.1:0-141944 GCA_033002965.1 Piper betle | reverse complement strand
ACACGTGTCCTGAAACTGACTCAACTCGAAAAATAACGGTCGACCCGACCGGTTCTGAATTTAAAACCCTAACTCGAATCGTGGGTTTTACAGATACTGTGGCTTGAGAGGGTGAGAGGTAGAGAGATGAAGAGTGGTTTTCCTTCTTTAGAAACCTTGCTAAGAAGGGAAATAGGAAATCAGTCTATCTATCTAATATGTACTCCCCTTTTCTCCAATGTGAGAAGGGGTATTTATAGGTGATGGGGGTGGTACTTCTCCTGACAATGTGGAAGCTTCTTGGTAGTTTCTTTCCTCCAATGTGGTGCAGATATTAATTCCCCTCGTCCTATTGTTGTTTGGTGGGGTTGGTGGACTTTGTCCCATGTAATTCAAATGATTCAAATATGAGGATCAGATCAAACAGCTGGAGGAAGCTTCCTTGCAACTACTATCCCAACAAGTGGACACGACTGACTCTTTTAATCATTGGTAGTTGGTGAACGTGTTCCATTCTTACATCTCAGGCTATCCATCCGTTGGCTGCAAATTGGGGAGTTGAGAGGAGTAGGTGAATCTGTCCGGTAATGCAGGGAACAATTGCTTTTGTTTGTCAAAAGCATGTGTAGAGTGGCATGCCAGCAATGTGCAGAATTGTCCCCCACATTACAGCTTCCAGAAGTTGTAACAACCCGGCCTAAAGTGCAAACAAACTAATGGCCTAATTCATTTCTTTAAAAGTGGTTAACTAAGTTAAAAATCTATAGTCCATTCCCACTTATAAACAAGATCATAATCTAGTAGGTATTATATTTGGGACTAAGTTGAGGCATCTTACAATCTTAGGAAATTTCGTCATTAAAATTCCTATACGTAGCCCATTGCTAGCCTCAGGAAACGTTCTTCTCTGGCCCGTGACTTGCAGCCTTAGCCAACATCCCTAGTCCAGCCCACTATCTAAAATAGAACCAGGTTGCTCTAATACCATTTGTAATGACCCAGCCCAACGTGCAATATAATGGCCCAAAGTTATTTGTTTAAAAGTGGTTAACCAAGTTAAAGATCTATAGTCCATTCTCACTTATAAACATGATCTTATCCCAATAGGTATTTGATGTGAGACTAAGTTGAGGGATCCCACAATCCACCTACATTAGGAAATTTCGTCCCAAAAATTTATACACTCGGCCTACTGCTAGTTGCAACACACATCTTTACCTGGCTCGTGACCGGCAGCCTTAGCCTACATTCATACTCCAACCCACCATCTAACACGGAACCAGGTTTGCTCTAATACCACTTGTAATGACCCCCCATTATGAACCATGAGCCAAGTGTTACTATATGAAAATAAGTGTATCATAAATTAATTTTCTATTAATTTTCAAGATTTTAAATAAACCCATGACAAAAAATTTAATATAACAAATGTACGGAATAATCTAAGCCACATGAACCAAACAAAAATCCCACTACCATGCAAAGAATCTAAAAGTATAATAACAAATAAGAAAAAAAATTCAAAAAGTCTAATAACAAAGTCCTCCAGCTATTCCAACTCTATCCATCCTTCCATGCTCACACTTGCAGAGACAATTCCGCATTAGTGATAAAAATACTAAGTCATATAATTACAAGAAACAAGTTAATATATTCCACAACATTATTAATTAAACCTTTTAGTGATTATGAGCCAATGCAGAGCTCTTACTCTAGTGAGAGGGGCGGCCACCCTATGCAGCTACAATCTCATGTATGCGCACATACACTACGTGGCCCACGATCTATATGTAATGACCCGCCCAAACCGGCCCGGGTGTTACTTAAAATATAATTGATGTAAACATAACTTCAAGAACATGAATCAAGAACATGAATTCTAATATAGTAATAAGTCTAGAATTTATAAATCATAAAAATAAAACATGCTCTGATAGCATGTGACAATGCATAAAATAAACTAATTCAAAGTCCCACAGTTTCGGACCATTTCCCATAGCCACATTTATAACACAGGAGAATAAAAAGGAAGTCCAATTTATTATCAATTTGCCAAACCTTGGTTAATAAAAGAAACACAAACCACACTTTTATTCATCAGTCGAAAGCTGTTCACCTGCAGAGGCAATTCCGTGTCAGTAATAAAACCACTAAGCGCATAATAAAATGAAATAAGTCAATATAATCCCTATTATCATTTCATGAGACTTTTAGTTGTTATGAGCCTATGCTGAGCTCTTAATATGCTAGGAGGGGTGGCCACCCCCATCCAGCTCCAATCCCATTCATGCGCACACAAGCTATGTGGCCCACGGCCTGTAGTTACCGATATTTGCCATTGACTCACCCTCTCGGCATCACAAGTACATAATGAGCTATCTCGTGCCATTGCGCCCTGTCACCCCTTTTGGTATGGGGACAGGTATTCCATCTTTCAGTGGGTGCTGCCCTGCATCGAATTGAGTCGACCACAGTTGTGCTCAGCGCATGGTGGTCGGATATGAACTCAAGTCAACTAAGACTCCCACCTAGTAATTTTAATGGGAGCGGCCTCGTGTTAGACTGAGTCAATTCCTTGACCCCGGTTGCACTCGGTGCATGGTGGTCGAGTTTAGGCTTAGGCCGACCAGGGCTGCCAAAAAGGGAAAATACAACATTTTAAATAATTATATGGACCTGGATAGTTCGTAAGTGAACCTGCAACCGTGACCAACGATCCTAATCTGAACGATAACATAAAATTATACATAAGTATAATTTTATTCGAGTGGGAATGCATGCAACTACATGACTAATATATATATCATTATCAAAATTCGACAACATAAAGCATGCAACATTCAACAATCTTAAATATTCACTTATTCATGTGACATAATCATTTAAGCACTACTTTACATTTTAAATTAATTATCTAAATCATAATTCACACTTCACTAATGATGAAATAATGATTAAGTATTTAATTACTATTAATTAATATATTTTCCTTTGAGATGATAATTACTTAACCATGATCTTGACGATTTAATTTACGATTTAAATCTTTAATCACTATCATTATTAATAGCAATTTAATTAATTAAGTCATTCAATTAATTTATTTAAAACAATTTGTATTATCCTAATTCATGGATATTACAAATTATTTTAAATTATTCAACTCAATAAAGGTTCGAACTTTATTTATTTTCATTGTGCTATTTAGATTCTTTTTACACGATTATAGTTTAATAACCCATTTTCTACCTTATTAACTCATTATTAAAATAATTACTTTACTTACCTAGTATTAAATTTAATATGGTAAAGGTGAAATCTTTATTTTTGTTAATCACTTATAACCATCCGATTTAAAATTAATCGCTTGTAGTACGCCGATTGATTATCGACCGTTTATCATTACCGTATTTTTATTACTAATGGCGATTTTGTACAATAATTAATTAGTTTGGAAACTTTAACCCACAACCATTAAAATAATAATTTTTATGGATTTATTACAAGTTAGTACTATTTTTAACTCGAGCCTTATCGAGTCAAGCATTATTTACAGATTTGCCATCTTCTTCTTCCCCAATGCTCTTCTCTACTGCTACCTTCATCCTTGGCACCAAAACAGGTCATGACCTTTACTAAATACCTCCCCAACAATCCACTTGAACAACCCTATCGAGCACCCCAACACAGTGTCATCAACAAAATGACAATAGCAAGCAAGGAGGCCTCATGTTTGTGCTTTACAGCAGCTATCCTAGGCGAACCCCGTCCTGCACCAAGGCGCACGTCACCTAGCCAGCAGTACCACAGGGAACGTTAGACAAACTCCATCTGGCCAGCAGCACCACTGGGAACACTTCCCTTCTCCCCGCATGACAACCAAACATCAAGGCCAAGCGCTATGAGCATGCACGGCGTGTGCCTTGGCCGATAAAGTGGTATGGATGCCTGGAATCCCCACAGCATTGTCCCTTATCCCCATCCCATGTATAGAACTCACAAGATGCTAGAGACTGCAACTCAATTATCCTAACCCAACCAATTACATAGCATAGGACGTTGATGCAGCAATAGCAAAACAAAATGACCATGAATTGGTGAAACAGTAGAACTTTACATGACGATCATGAGTTGATGAAGCAGCAGCATTTTACATGACGATCATGAATTGATGAAGCAGCAGAAATTAGCATGGCGATTATGAAATGCATGAAAACTAAGAGTAGGGAGATATGAAGGATACCCAAGAAAGGAAGAATCCAGCTTTAGAAGAGGAGAAGATGATGACAGTAGGTGGCTAGGGTGATGAAGAGGAGAAATAGGCGGCTAGGGTGAGGATGACGCCCCTCACAAAAATAAAATGAAAATGACAGCTATGGTATGGGAAAACACCCCAACACCATCATTTCATTTAACCGGGTAAAGAATAAAATATAATATTTAACCAAGTAGAAAATATAATATAACAGTAATATAATAATATTAATACTTTCTCTATCGTTCGATCCTTCCCTGACCGAGTAGAATATATATATATATATATATATATATATATATATATATATATATTCACAGTCTTTACAATCTCCCCACTTATAAAGATCTATAGTCCATTCCTACTTATAAACATAATCTTCTCCCAGTAGGTATTAGATGTTGGACTAAGTTGAGTGATCTCACAATCTACACACGTTAGGAAATTTTGTCCCAAAATTCCTCCACACAGCCTTCGTTGCTAGCCCCAACACACACCCTTCTTTGGCTCATGACCGGCAGCCTTAGCCAACATCTGTAGTCCTACCCACCATCTAACACTGAACCAGGTGGCTCTTATACCATCTATAACAACCTGCTTAAACCGAATCAGGTGTTACCTGTAAATATAATTGATGTAGCAATAACATTCTAAAACATGATTCATATTACAGCAAGTAAGTCTAGAAAATCATAAAAATAAATCATGTTCTAATATCATGTAACAATACGTAGAAATAAACTAACTCAAAGTCCCACAGTCTCGGACCATTTCTCATAGCCACATTTATAACACAAGAGAACCAAAAGGAAGTCCAATTATTATCAATTCCCCTACCTAGGTTGGTAAAAGAACCACCAACCACACTCTTAGTCTTCAGTCCAAACCTGTTCACCTGTGGAGGCAATTCCTCGTTAGTGATGAAACCACTAAGCCGCATATTTAAATGAAACAAGTCAATATAATCTCAATTATCATTTCACGAGTCTTTTAGTGACTATGAGCCAATGCCGAACTCTTAATATGCTGGAAGGTGGGGGCCACCCCATCCAGCTCCAATCCCTTGCATGTGCACACACGCTACGTGGCCCACAGCTTGTAGTTACCGATATTTCCCATTTACTCACCCTCTCGGTATTATAAGTGAATAATGACCCTTCTTGCACCTGTAAAGACCCGGAAAATATATATATATATATATATATATATATATATATATGTATATATTCGACGCGGTGGGATCGAACGTTGGTATCCATGAATTTATTTAAATTATTTACCCGCTACCCGGTTAATTATCAATTACCCGGTCAAGTGGAAAGTATTAGTTAACCGGTTAAGTATTTTTACCCGGTTAAGTAAACCATACCATTTAACCGTTTAAACTAGTAAAGTGAACCGTATCACTTACCCATTTACCCGGCAACGAAGTGTGTTTTCATAAACCCTAGGCCTTCTTTCATTTTATAAGGAGAAGGAGGGGGGCGTCATGCACATAAGCTCCTTGGACAAACGCCGGCTTCCCCATTGTTTTGGTAAGTTTCTTCCTCTCTTCTTCTTAGTTTGCATGCATACATATGATCAAAGATTATAATACAAGATAATCATGGAAACTAAGACCTGAAATCAACAAGAAAAAGGGAGGATGTAACTGGATTAGAACCAGGAATTCACCCACGAACATAAGTTGCTGCCGTGCAGCAATTCTTGTGTGTTTGTGATTAATTACAGCAACAAGTCATAATCTTTTGCTAATCGGTTGCTGCATCAACGTCCTTACTCATGTTGTAGTAATTAAAGGTGAGATTTCATAGAATTTACAGCCAAGAATGGTAGCACGTCCTGCTGAAATTGCCAAGGATGGTAGCACATCCTGCTGAATTGCAGCAACAGCACCATGGCGTTTGTGTCACGACCAGTTGCATATACCACGCTGTGGGGTAGTGTTTCTCTTCTTCTGGGCGTTGGGTTGTTGTGTGGGAAGAAGGGGACACGTGGGGCGGTGCTGCTGGCCACGTCTGAGTCGCCATAGCAGCAGGTCGAGGTCGCCATGGCTGCTGGTTCGTCGCTGTGGTGGTGCAGTCGCCCTTTGATTGTTGCTGCTAATTTGGTTGCTAGGAAAGGGAGACAATGGGTGAAGGATAGGATCTAGATTTTGGTCGAAAGAGAAGAGCTTGGTGCTGGTTTTGGGTGAAGAGAAGAATGGTGACGGAGAAGAAGAAGAAGAAGAAGAAGAAGAAATGGCAGTTTTGTAATTTGGGGTTGACTCGATATGGGTTGAGTTAAAAATCATAATAATAATACCAACTCGTGTTAAAATCATTGAAATAATTAATTTAAAGGAATATGAATTAAGTGGTCAAAATAATAAATTAATAAATTATTACATGAAATTAATAAATTTCGATCACGATAAACGGTAATTAATTAATAGGATCTAGATTTAAGAACTTATTTTCTACCTTACTGACTTGTTATTAAAATAATCACTTTATTTACCTAATATTAAATTTAATATGGCAAAGGTAAAATCTTTATTTTATTAATTACTTATAATCTTTCGATTTAATTTAATCGCTTGTAGTACGCCGATTAATTATCGACCGTTTATCATTATCGTATTTTTTATTAGTTGTGGAGATTTCGTACAATAATTAATTAGTTTAGTAACTTTACCCATGACCCATTAAAATGATTATTTTTAAAGATTTATTACGAGTTAGTATTATTTTTTAACTCGAGTTGGTATCGAGTCAGCCCATATTTACAAAACTGCCATCTTTTTCTTCCTTAACGTCCTCTTCTCCAAACTCCATCCTTGCACCCAAAAACCAGACCTATCCTTCTTGTCCTAGCCTCATGACCACTTCTTTCTTGCACGTTGCTCCAATTCAAAGGTTTAGCAATCTCAGGCCGGCTTCAAAACAGTAAAGATCAGCCACCTTTGGACGTTGCAAGGAGTATGGTTGTTTTCTCCACTTCTGCACGTTGCCGCCATGAATTCCGGCAAGAAGATCATCCACTATGGCCTGTGCTGGTGGCCGAACTACTGTAATGGACCCCTTATGTTGTCGACAAAGAACAACCGGTGTCTACCCTCTGAATCTGCCATGACAGAGTCTGTTTTAGATGAACGCCACCATCTCCGCCATCCTTGCAACTCTGCCCACAACCAGATGTAATTCCACCACCCATCGGCAGCAAGGGTCCAGGCAAGCCATCCCTTTGAGCCAGCAGCCAGAGAAGTCGTCGGGGTTGTGAGCGGCTGCCTTGCAATTGTTTATAGTCACACGTCCTTGCTCAAATGATTGCACTCGTTGGCCATGGCGAATTTCAGTTTCCAGTTTAGTTTTAGTTGTTTATTGTTGATTTCAGACTTTATTTCTCTTGTTTATTAAGCTTATGATCAATTAAAAAGAATATGCATGCAAGAAAATTAAGAAGAGGGAGATAGGCCCAAGCAAAGAGGAAGAAGTCAGCACCGGTAAGGAAGAGGAGAAGAAAATGCGAACAAAGGCTAGGGTGAGGAGGACGTCCCTCATAAAAATAAAATGAAATGATGGTTAGGGTATGTGAAAACTCCCCAACACCCGTATTTATTTAACCGGGTAACCGGGTAGATAATAAAATATATTGATTAACCGGGTAGAGAATATAATATAAATAATAATAAAAATTCTCCAACGTTAGATCCTTCCCAAACCAAGTTAAATATTTTATTTTATTTTATTTTATTATTAATTTTTCATAGTCTTTATAATCTCCCCAACTTGGAAATATTTCATCCCCGAAATATCAAAACGGGCAACAGAACAATCATGATTAATTTTATCTTCCGGATCAGTTCATGCTACTACAATTATAAGAATTTTATGCTACGAATAGGCTAGGGTATTTCCTTGTCATTTCTTGTCAGTCTCCCATGTAGTTTCTTGTGACCCCTTATTTTTCTACAATAATTTTACCAAAGGAATTTCCTTGTTCTTGAGTGCCTTTATTTCTCTTGCCAGGATGCGAATCGGTTTTTCCTTGTAGGTTAAATTTGATTGTAGCTCTAAAGTCTTCAAAATTTGTGATTATATGATCCTCATCTCATACATATTTCTTTAGCATTGACACATGGAAAACATTGTGTACTCTAACTAGGCTTGGTGGTAACGCTAGTCTATGTGCACAATTTCCAACTCGTTCTAGGATTGGAAAAGGTCTTATGAATCTTGGCTTCAACTTCCCTTATGTTCTAAATCTGATCACCCCCTTCTTAGGAGATGTCTTTAGGTACACAAACTCCCCAACTTAGAACTCTAGGTCCCTCTTTGCTGAATGAGTTTCACCTTTTCATTTGCTTCCCTCACCATCTTTAGCTTGACTATAACTGCCTTGGTAGACTCCAACTAGCAAGATGAAGACCTGTAGGGCCTACCATATAAGGCTTCAAATGGTGCCATCCCTATACTGGCTTGATAAGAGTTATTATAGGTAAATTCAGCCAAGGCTAAGTGTATCTCCCAATCACCTCTACTGTCAAGAATGCAAGCTGGCAACAAATCTTCCAATATTTGAATAGTCCTCTCACTTTGACCGTCAGTCTGGGGTTGATATGTTGTACTTAGCTTGATTGGAGTCCCCATGGAATGTGGTTTTTTCCAATGATTTCCACTAGTAAGATGCTTCCTCTTAAAGCATGCATGTTGCCAACCTCACTTGATGGCGGTGGGGCACAGACAGAGCCCTAAATGCTTTTTCGGTAATGTCTATCCAGCTCTCCACCTTTATTGGATCGAACCTTCCAACAAATAGTTCAACTCCATTCTTCTTGAACTTTTCCACAGTGTAACAGTCACTATCATCAACAGCGGGGGGCACTTGTCGAACTACAGGTGGCACTGGGTTTGGACGCTCCCCTCGCTCGCCCGGGTCTGCTAACCTTGCCCGCCCTTGGGCACTTCCCTGACCACCGTCTGGGGTGATTCTGGGCCTTGTTGCTGAGTTTGAGGCTCCATTCCCTACCACTCACGGCAACCACTGTATAATATTTTGAACCACAAAATTTGTATTTTCTAAAGCATGCGCTAGTCCCTGTATGGTTGTCAGGATCTGGGCCAATACATTCTCTGTGTTCGAATTTGACTGAGTAGATCAGTTTGACTGTCTACGAGGGCTAGTACATTCTATTTCAGTTATGACTTAGGTTTATTAGTAGCAAATCAATTTGTTAATTCAAAACACCAAACAGTGGGGAAAGATAATTACTGGACTTTTCAACAAGGTACTTGAGTTATAAAGTGTGAGCTTGTGGGAAACCGTGCTCTGATACCACTTGTAACGACCAGGCCCAAAGTGCAACGTAATGGGCCTAAGTCATTTCTTTAAAATAGTTAACCCAAGTTAAAGATCCATAGTCCATTCTCACTTATAAACATGATCTTCTCCTAGTATGATCCTATTTATAAGTGGGAATGGTCTATAGATCTTTAACTTGGGTTAACCATTTTAAAGAAATGACTTAGGCCCATTAAATTGCACTTTAGGCCAGGTCGTTACACCCGCTAAACAAAGAAAACTTCTGATGTCAGTGACTGACTTGGGTTGTGGCCAATCAATAACTACTTTTACTTTTGATGGATCCACTACAACTCCGGCCTTTGAGATAATATGACCAAGGAAGTTTACCTCCTTCAACCAGAAGTCACACTTTGAGAACTTGGCGAATAGTTAATTCTCCCTTAGGACTTGAAGAGTGATGGATAGGTGCTCCACTTGCTCTTCTTCATTATTTAAATAGACCAGAATGTCATCGACAAACACGATAAAAAAACTTGTCAATGTATGCACGGAATATTGTGTTCATGATTGACATAAAGGCCGCTGGTGCATTTGTTAGACCAAAAGGCATGACTAGAAACTCATAATGTCCATACCATGTTCGGAAAACCGTTTTCTATATATCTGACTCCTTTACTCCCAACTGGTGATAACCAGACCGCAAGTCTATCTTAGAAAATACTCCAACTATTTTTAGCTAATCAAACAAGTCGTCAATCCTCTGTAAGGGGTACCAATTCCTGACTGTCACTTGCTTGAGTTTGCGATAGTGAATACATAGCCGAAGTGATCCATCCTTCTTCACGAAAAGAACAGGGGCTCCCTAGGGTGAAGTACTTGGTTAGATGAAACCTACCTGCAACAACTCGTCTAGTTGACTCTTTAACTCCTTGAGTTCTGCTGGAGCCGTACGGTATGGTGCTTTAGAATTTGGTGTTACTCCAGGTGCTAGGTCAACGGCGAACTCCACTGCCCACTTAGGAGGCAACCCTAGATGTTAGTCTGGGAATACATCAGGAAACTCTGCTACCACAGGAATCATGGACAACTGCAAACTCTAGTGTTTTCTTTTGGACAATCGGCTCTGGAAAATATTGTCCATTGAAAGCTGCCACAAATTCTGCCCACGTGATGGAAGAAATCTTATGTCTATTGAATGTGGTTTTTTTCATGGATTTCCACCAGTAAGATGCTTCCTCCTAAAGCATGCATGTTACCAACCTCACTTGATGGTGTTGGGGCACAGACAATGCCCTAAACACTTTTCCTGTAATGTCTATCCAGCTCTTTGCCTTTATTGGATCGTTCCCTCCAATAAATACCTCAGCTCCATTCTTCCTGAACTTTTCCATAGTGTAACGGTCACTATTATCAACAGCTGGTGGCAACACTTTTCGGACTACCAGTGGCACTGGGTTTGGACTCTCCCCACACTCGCCCGGGTCTGCTAACCCTGCCCGCCCTTGGGCACTCCCTTGACCACTGTCTGGGGTGATGCTAGGACACAAGTGCATAATGAGCCATCTTGCACCATTGCGCCCTGTCACCCCTTTTGGCATGGGAGCAGGTATTCAATCTTTCAAGCGGTGCTGCCCTGCGTCGAATTGAGTCGACCCAGGTTGCGCTCAGCACATGGTGGTCGGATATGAACTGAAGTTGACCAAGACTCCCACATAGCAATTTTAAAGGATGCGGCCCCATGTAGGACTGAGTCAAATCCTTGACCCGGTTGTACTCGGTGCATGGTGATCGAATTTGGGCTCATGCCGACGAGGGTGGCCAAAAAAGAGAAAATAGAATATTTCAAATAATTATATGGACCTGGATAGTTCGTAAGTGAACCTACAACTGTGACCAACGATTCTAATCTGAATGAAAACATAAAATTATACATAAGTATAATTTTATT
The DNA here is from genome assembly GCA_033002965.1 of Piper betle. Taxonomy (NCBI): domain Eukaryota; kingdom Viridiplantae; phylum Streptophyta; class Magnoliopsida; order Piperales; family Piperaceae; genus Piper; species Piper betle. The sequence goes on along the minus strand of JAURVB010012940.1, from coordinate 130,476 downwards.
CGAGTGGGAATGCATGCAACTGCATGACAAATATATATATCATTATCAAAATTCGACAACATAAAGTATGCAACATTCAACAATCTTAAATATTAACTTATTTATGTGACATAATCATTTAAGTCCTACTTTATATTTTAAATTAATTATCTAAATCATAATTCACACTTCACTAATAATAAAATAATAATTAAGTATTTAATTTCTATTATTAGTATATTTTCCTTTGAGATAATAATTACTTAACCACGATCATGACGATTTAATTTACAGTTTTAATCTTTAATCACTATCATTATTAATAGCAATTTAATTAATTAAGTCATTCAATTAAATTAGTTAAATTGATTTGTATTATCCTATTTCAAAGATATTACTAATTATTTTAAATTATTCAACTCAATAAAGGTTCAAACCTTATTTATTTTCATTGTGCTATTTAAATTCTTTTTACAGGATTATAGTTTAATAAACCATTTTCTACCTTATTAACTAGTTATTAAAGTAATCACTTTATTTACCTAGTATTAAATTTAATACGGTAAAGGTGAAATCTTTATTTTTTCAATCACTTATGTAACGAGCCGCCATTTTTCACAATATTGTGGGGCTAACTGGCTAGGTGTTACTCAAAAGTAAAGCAATTATGTCAAACATTTTTTATAAATAATAACATATATAAAGATCCCACAGTCTTGGACCGTTTCCCAGCAGCCACACTTATTTCTCAATTAAATAAAAAAAGGAGTCCTCATATTTATTTTGCTCCATACTCTAGATGTCAATCACCTAATCTCGTATTTGCACACCTGCGGAGGCAATTCCGCGTTAGTGATTACAACACTAAGTAGTATAATAAATAAAACAAAACAAGTACATTCCACTATTTCCTTATGTTTATTTTAATATGCGGTGGAGCGATTCCGCTATACTCCAAAACAATGCGGAGGAGGTATCCGCTGTGATCCGCACACCCCGGCCGTAGTCTTATTTGTGGGGAGGCTACCACTACCGTCTCCAGTGCCAGTGCCTCGCACACCCTGGCCGTAGCCTTTTTGTGGGGTAGCTATCACTGCACTCAGGTGATTGCTATGCCCCGTTTGTGGGGAAGCTCTCACTACCAATTCTAGTGCCAGTGCCTCGCACACCCCGGCCGTAGCCTTTTTATGGGGAGGCTATCACTGCACTCCAGTGCCAATGCCTTGCACACCCCGGCCGTAGCCTTTTTGTGGGGTGGCTATCATTGCACTCAGGTGATTGCTATGCCCGTTTGTGAGGAAGCTCTCACTACCAATTCTAGTGCCAGTGCGTCACACACCCCGGCCATAGCCTTTCTATGGGGCGGCTATCACTGCACTCCAGTGCCAGTGCCTCACACACCCCGGCCGTAGCCTTTTTGTAGGGCGGCTATCACTGTACTCCAGTGCGATGGAGGAATCGCTGTGCCTCACTCACCCCGGCCGTAGCCTTTTTATGGGGTGGCTATCACTACTCCAAAACAATGTCGATGCATTACAAAATTCACGCACATAACACGACCCAGTGTCGGACTGAGTCAATTCATTGACCCCGGTTGCACTCGGTGCATGGTAGTCGAATCTGGGCTCAGGCCGACCTAGGCTACTAACAAGGAAAATACGATGTTCTACCTATTATACGTACCTGATTTGTGATTACGTCTGACTGTGACCCGTGAACCCTAATACAGTAATGGGGAGGTCGCCTGGGACGGAGATGAGGGATGAAATACTCACACAGTAATGGGGAGGTCGCCTCGGACGGAGATGAGGGATGAAATACTCCCTCCTCCTGCATATATATATACTTCAACCATTCCCTCCATTAAATTCTCATACCCCATCATCCATTGGTATTTCCTAGGTTCAACGACCCCTTCATTAAATTCTCACACCCCATCATCCATTGGTATTTCCTAGGTTCAACGACCCCTTCATTAAATTGTCACACCCCATCATCCATTGGTAATTCCTTGGTTCAACGACCCCTTCTCCTTTTATAAAGAATAAATGACGGCTAGGGTTTGTGGAAGCACCCTTTCACCATAATTCCTTTAACCGGGTAATTAGGTAATTAACACGGTTCACTTAACCTTTTCACTCAACCTTTTAAATGGTATGGTTCACTTAAATGGTTAAATGGATAATTAATGTGTTCGACTCGACTGATTCAACTAGAATCGTCCGATTAGAAATTACTTTTCAATTTAACCGGGTAATTCATACTTAACTAGCTAATGAATTTTTTTTTCCGGGTCTTTACAATCTCCCCAACTTAGAACTATTTCGTCCCCGAAATATCATAGCATAAATCGGATTTACACGGATTTTATGCTACAAACAGGCTAGGATATTTTCTGGCCATTTCCTGTTCAGTCTCCCATGTCGCTTCTTCTGATCCCTGATTTCTCCATAATACCTTTGCCAAAGGGATCTCCTTGCTACGGAGTGTCTTTGTTTCCCTTGCCAAGATTCGAATCAGTTTTTCCTTGTAGGTTAAATCCAATTGTAGCTCAAAATGCAAAATTTGTGATAATGTGATTCTCATCTCGTACATATTTCTTTAGCATTGACACATGAAAGACATTGTGTACACCATCAAGGCTTGGTGGTAATGCTAATCTATATGCACAACTTCTGATTCGATCCAAAATTGGAAATGGTCCTATGAATCTTGGCTTCAACTTCCCTGATGTTCGAAATCTGATCACTCCCTTTTTAGGTGAGGTCTTAAGGTAGACGAACTCACCAACTTGGAATTCTAAGTCCTTCCTTCGAGTATCAGCATAACTTTTCTGCCGATCCTGAGCTGCCTTAAGCCTTTGCTGGATGAGTTGCACCTTTTCAGCTGCTTTTCTCACCATCTCTGGCCCGACTATAACCATCTCTGTAGTCTCCAACCAGCATGATGTAGATCGACAAGGCCTACCGTATAAGGCTTCAAAAGGTGCCATTCCTATACTGGCATGGTAAGAGTTATTATAGGTGAATTCAGCCAAGGCTAAGTGTTTCTCCCAATCTCCTCCCCAGTCGAGGATGCAAGCTCTCAACAAATCCTCCAAGGTTTGATTGGTCCTCTCACTTTTACCATCAGTTTGGGGGTGATATGCTGTACTTAACTTGATTTGGGTCCCCATAGCTTTGTAGAAAACTTCCCAAAAATGTGACATGAATAGGGGATCTCTGTCAGAGACTATCTCCTTCGGAATTCCATGCAGCCTGATAATGTTATTTATGTACAGTTCTGCTAAGTATTCCGCAGTCCTTGTTGATTTTGTGGGGATAAAATGAGCTGCCTTAGTCAAACGGTCCACAATTACCCATATAGAATCATGTCTCTTCAAAGTCCTTGGGAGTTTAGTAATAAAATCACATGTGACACGCTCCTATTTCCAGTAGGTATCTCTAAAGGTTATAATAATCCACCGGGTAGTTGATGTTGGGCTTTGATCAATTGGCACGTCTGACACTTGTAAACAAAATCCACCACATCCCTCTTCATTCCAACCCACCAGTAGGTTCGTTTCAAGTCCTGGTACATCTTTGTAACACCAGGGTGTATCGAGAACCTTGAACGATGAGCTTCTTCCAGAATATCTCGTTTTAATGCATCATTGTTGGGTACACACAATCTCCCTCTAAATCTGATTACACTGTTGGAATCTGCTACAATGTTGGGAGTTTTGTCCAACATTTCGTTCAGCTTCTCATCTTCCATTTGTGTAAGCTTAACTCGGTCCACCAATTCATTGGAGATAACCAGGTTCGCCAGTATTCCTGTCATTCGTTCCACTGGGTTAATAGCTACCACCTCAGCTGACATAGCCCAAAGTCTAGCTAGCTGTTGACCCTTGTCCATCTTGCCCTTCCGACTCAACGCGTCGGCCACAACGTTCGTTTTTTCCGGGTGGTATAAAATTTGTAAATCATAGTCCTTCAAGTATTCTATCCACCGCCTCTGTCGAAGGTTAAGGTCATTCTGGGTGAAGATATACTTCAAACTTTGGTGGTCGGTGAAAACCTCGAACTGAGCTCCGTACAAATAATGTCTCCAAATTTTTAGAGCAAACACAACTGCTGCCAGTTCCAAGTCATGGGTTGCATAATTTTGCTCGTGAATCTTCAATTAGCGAGAGGCGTAAGCCACCACCTTACCATCTTGCATAAGGACACATCCTAACCCCACTAGAGATGCATCATTGAAGACCACTAATCCTTCATTGCCATTCGGTATAGTCAAAATTGGTGCAGTAGTTAAACTCTTCTTCAACGATTGGAAACTCTCCTCACACTTGTTACTCCATACATAGGGTTTCCCTTGTATATCCAAGGATAGGTTAGTGACTCTAGGTACTAGGTCAATGGCAAACTCCACTGCCCACTTAGGAGGCAACCCTGGAAGTTCGTCTAAGAATACACATATTCCCAGACTGAATCCTCCCCTAAACCAAATTGGCAAGCGCCAGTGCTTTCTTCTGGACAACTGACTTAGGAAAATATTGTCCATTGAAAGCTGTTACATATTCTGCCCAAGGAATGGACGAAATCTCCCGTTGATGGAACGTAGTCTTCTCCATGGACTTCCACCAATAGGATGCTTCCTCCTGAAGCATACATGTCGCCAACCTCACTTGATGGCGTTGAGGCACAGAGAGAGCTCTAAATTCTTTCTCAATAATGTTCAACCAGCTCTCCGCCTTCATTGGATCAGTTCCCCCAATGAATACCTCAGCTCCATTCTTCCGGAATTTTTCTACAGTGTATCGATCACTCTCATCCCCAACTGGCAGTACCACTTGTTAGACTACCGGTGGCACTGGTTTTGGAAGTTCTCCTCGCTCGCCCGGGTCAGCTATTCCTACCCGCTCTTGGGCGCTCCCCTGATCCCCATTTGGGAGGTTACTAGGACCCGCAGCCGAATTTGGAGCTCCATTCCCCATTACCAATCCCGGTAAACCTCTGCACCATGTTCTGAACCACAGAACTGGTATTTTTTGAATCCTGCGCTAGTCCCTGTATGGCCGTCAAAATTTGGCATAACACAATCTGAAGGTTTGTGTCCGACTGCGCAGCTTGGCTCGACTTCCTTTGGGTGCCTGCCATCTAAAATTTATTCCGTTATGGTTCATTAATTTTTTTTTCAATGATTAATTAGGTTTATTAGGGAGTCCACTAATTCCCTAATGACATACCCTATTGGAGAAAAATAAAATATTAGACTCTTCAACAAGGTACTTGAGTCATAAGATGTGAGCTTTTGGGAAACCGTGCTCTCATACCACCTGTAACGACCCGCTATTTTTCACGATATTGTGGGCCTAACTGGCTAGGTGTTACTCAAAAGTAAAGTAATTATGTCAAACATTTTTTATAAATAATAATATATATAAAGATCCCACAGTCTTGGACCGTTTCCCAGCAGCCACACTTATTTCTCAATTAAATAAAAAAAAGGAGTCCTCATATTTATTTTGCTCCATACTCTGGATGTCAATTACCTAATCTCGTATCTGCACACCTACGGAGGCAATTCCGCGTTAGTGATTACAACAGTAAGTAGTATAATAGATAAAACAAAACAAGTACATTCCACTATTTCCTTATGTTTGTTTAAATATGTGGTGGAGCGATTCCGCTATACTCCAAAACAATGCGGAGGAGGTATCCGCTATGATTTGCACACCCCGGCCGTAGCCTTTTCTGTGGCGAGGCTACCACTACCGTCTCCAGTGCCTGTGCCTCGCACACTCCGGTCGTAGCCTTTTATGGGGAGGCTATCATTGCACTCCAGTGCCAATGCGTTGCACACCCCGGCCGTAGCCTTTTTGTGGGGCGGCTATCACTGCACTTAGGTGATTGCTATGCCCCGTTTGTGGGGAAGCTCTCACTACCAATTCTAGTGCCAGTGCCTCGCACAACCCGGTCGTAGCCTTTTTATGGGGAGGCTATCATTGCACTCCAGTGCCAATGCGTTGCACACCCCGGCCGTAGCCTTTTTGTGGGGCGGCTATCACTGCACTTAGGTGATTGCTATGCCCCGTTTGTGGGGAAGCTCTCACTACCAATTCTAGTGACAGTGCCTCACACACCCCGGCCGTAGCCTTTTTATGGGGCAGCTATCACTGCACTCCAGTGCAATGGAGGAATCGTTGTGCCTCATTCCCCCCGGCCGTAGCCTTTTTATGGGGTGGCTATCACTACTCCAAAACAATGTCGATGCATTACAAAATTCACGCACATAACACGACCCAGTGTCGGACTGAGTCAATTCATGGACCCCGATTGCACTCGGTGCATGGTAGTCGAATCTGGGCTTAGGCTGACCTAGGCTACCAACAAGGAAAATACGATGTTCTACCTATTATACGTACCTGATTTGTGATTACATCTGACTGTGACCCGTGAACACTAATATAGTAATGGGGAGGTCGCCTGGGACGGAGATGAGGGATGAAATACTCACACAGTAATGGGGAGGTTGCCTGGGACGGAGATGAGGGATGGAATACTCCCTCCTCCTGCAGATATATATACTTCAACCATTGGTATTTCATAGGTTCAACGACCCCTTCATTAAATTCTCACACCCCATCATCCATTGGTATTTCCTAGGTTCAATGACCCCTTCATTAAATTCTCACACCTCATCATCCATTGGTATTTCCTCGGTTCAACGACCCCTTCTCCTTTTATAAAGAATAAATGACGGTTAGGGTTTGTGGAAGCACCCTTTCACCATAATTCCTTTAACCGGGTAATTGGGTAATTAACACGGTTCACTTAACCTTTTCACTCAACCTCTTAAAGGTATGGTTCACTTAAATGGTTAAATGGATAATTAATGTGTTCGACTCGACTGATTCAACTAGAATCGTCCGATTAGAAATTACTTTTCAATTTAACCGGGTAATTCATACTTAACCAGCTAATGAATTTTTTCCGGGTCTTTACAACTTATAACCATCTCATTTAAAATTAATAGCTTGTAGTAAGCCGATTGATTATCGACCGTTTATCATTACCGTATTTTTATTATTTATGGCGATTTCATACAATAATTAATTAGTTTAGCAACTTTAACCCATAACCATTAAAATAATATTTTTTATGGATTTTTTACAAGTTACTCTTATTTTTTACCTCTAGCCATATTGAGTCAAGCATTATATACAGTTTTACTATCTTCTTCTTCCGCGACGTTCTTCTCTTCTCCTACCTTCATGCTTGGCACCAAAACAGGTCACGAGATTCACTAACTACTTCCCCAACAGTCCAATTGAACAACCCTATTGAGCACCCCAACACAGCGTCAACAACAAAATGAAAACAGCAAGCAAGGAGGCCTCAAGTTTGTGCTTTACAGTAGCTATCCTAGGCAAACCCCGTCCTGCACTAAGGCGCACGTCGCCTGGCCAGCAGCACTGGCAGGAATGCAAGGCGAACTCCGTTCAGCCAGCAGTACCACCGGGAACACTTCCCTTCTCTCCACACGACAACCCAACATCCAGGCCAAGCGCTATGAGCATGCACGGCTTGAGCCTTGGCCGGCGAACTGGTATGGATGCTTGGAATCCCCCTCAGCGTTGTTCTTTATCCCCATCCCATGTATAGAATTTACAAGATGCTAGAGACTGCAACTCAATTATCCTAACCCAACCAATTACATAGCATAGGATGTTGATGCAGCAACAGCAAAACAAAACAACCATAAATTGATGAAACAACAGAACTTTACATGACAATCATGAGTTGATGAAGGAGCAGAATTTTACATGACAACCATGAATTGATGAAGCAGCAGAAATTTGCATGGAGATCATGAAATGCATGAAAAGTAAGAGTATGGAGATAGGAAGGATACCCAAGCAAGGAAGAAGCCAGCTCCGGAAGAGGAGAAGAAGATGAGATTAGGCAGCTAGGGTGAGGAAGATGAGAAATAGGTGGCTAGGGTGGGGATGACGGCCCACACAAAAATGAAATGAAAATGATGGCTAGGGTATAGGAAAACACCCCAACACCAGTATTTCATTTAACCGGGTAAAGAATAAAATATAATATTTAACCGGGTAGAGGATATAATATAACAATAATATAATAATAATAATAATACTTTCTCCAATGTTTGCTATTTACTCACCCTCTAGGTATCACAAGTGCATAATGAGTCATCTTGCGCCACTGCACCTTATCACCCCTTTCAGCTTGGGGTAATTATTTAATCTTTCAAGAAGTCTAAGGGTGCAGCCCCGTATCGGACTGAGCCAATTCTTTAATGGTATTAAAGCAGTGTTTTCCACTGAAGCATGTAAATCAATCTTTACCTTCTTGAAAATCTAAAAGTGCACTGTGTAACACCCCAAATCCGGTTCACGCTTGTGAACCGAATCGGCATGTTACAGGCCCCGGTTAAGTCGGCTAACCCAAACCTAACTCATGTGGATCTAATCTCGGCGTCTTAAGATGAAGATACGATCCGTCATGAATGAATGCATGCACAAAATCCTAACATGGTACTACATGAATGACATGCAAATTAAATTTCACACCATCACAATTACGAGCAAAATCAATGAAAATTCTGAAGTAAAATTGATAGAGTCTCCCCTAAAAGTGCAATTATGGGCCCACCCTATCAAAATATTATATATACAAATATATCGGCATGCATTAACAATCACACAGAATCTTATTTATAACGTATTCATTCTGAAGCTTGGGTCTTAACCCACTACGCTTCTGCTGCTCAACTCTGATCATATTTTGCATTATGTTATCGTCTCTTAGCATTTCATTCACATCATATCATCATGCTCAAACATTTAATTATGTCATTCACAATATAACATAATAATACAATATTAAACATTCAGAAATCTAACATGTGTGTGTGCACAAGACCTCATTGCTCCTCCGTCCAAGCTGGCTCCTCCAACTCGTGATTATTACCTACATATAGTATAAAAACACGTCAGTAACAAGTGTTACTGGTCTGAAAAATAAAATAACTACAACAAGCTGGCTATGAGAGCAAACTCTCATATGAAAGAAAACATCATATACTCTACGTAAACACTCTGAAGGGCAATACTGAGGAGCCACTGGGCTGCAGACCCGGTAGCATCCCGAACTTACTGATCTGCTGCTGGTACTGTGCCGCTCTCGGCACTTATTTTTCAGTACTTCTTGTGAAACTTTATCATAAGCCCTCTCCGTACCTCCATATTTCTCCTGGCCTTCAGCACGAAGGCCGAGTACTCTCAAGCAGTCGCCTTTAGTACCCTTTGAACCACAGGTCTGGACATGCGCTGTACTAAATAGTACCCGTAAACCTCCATGTTCTCCGAGTGTGAGGAACTCAAATGCGGAGTTGTCAGGATCCCTCGGGAATGGAACAGTCCGCTGGCACTAATCTAGAGCCCGCTTTGACTGTCACGACATCCTCTGCATGGTACGTGCAGTCGATTTCTCCATCTCTCGTCTCATTGAAAACGTGAAAACTACATATATATAGGGCTGGGTAGGGATTTATATAATAGGCCCAAAGGCAACTTGTGGTGGATCTTGTTTTTGAAATCATCCTCGAAGGGTTACTAATCCGGAAACTATTCGGTTAAATGGCCCGAGTTAAGTGGGATCCGATAAAGCGCCACTTAACTCGTCCTGTAGGCATTAAAACAAACATACAATAGAAAAGAGTAAAACAGACGAGTCCTAAACGGACCTTGTAGAAGCTCCAAGCGTGTCATCATGCCTAGGCGGCGAGCTCCTACTCCGTACCTACACATCAAAACTAAATACTAACACCTGCTAACTACATGATGCATCAAAATCAAAGAATCACACACAATGCGACCACAAAATCATCCATCAAAATAACAATCAAATGATTATAAGAGTAAATAATCCTAACTCAAACTATTCATACCATATTTTATTCTATTCTTCTAAGTTGCATCGTACTCAATTAAGATGCTCATACAAAATTCATCTCATTAGATCACTTACTTCATTCACTAATAATCTCATCATGCACATCTTTACTTTATTCATAGTCAAGACATTAATCATGATAATTAATCAACCCTAGCATGCTATGCTAACAATTATACCTCACGTTGTCGACAATCGGCGACGGTTAGGGTTCCGTCGCGTGTCTCGGAACTCAAATTCGGCGCTCATCGGCGTCTGAAGCTCGATCGGGCTCGACTGGGTGAGCCCCACAGAAGATCCGGTGAATTCCAGTGAATTCTAGAAATTCCGATTTTCCGGCAGCTGTTGGCGGTTTTCGGCGGCTTCCGGTGGTTTTCCGGCCACAATCGCCGGCGGCGTCTACTGGCCGAAAAGTGGTCGTGTTGGGTACCCTCGGAACCGGCTCATCGAACCCGAATCATCTACGACGTCGATGCAGCCAACAGAGGTGGCAGCTCGCCAGAAAATGCATAAAACAGAGTCGGCGGTGATGGTGGCTAGATCCGGCAGGTCACGGCAGCGATGGCTTTTGTTCCGGTAGGGGAAGATCACTGGAAGGCTGAGGGTACTGAGGCGATTGACCGATCGCGGCGGCGCTGGTCACTGGCGGTGGAATCGGCTACGGAAGCCCAACGTGGGCACGGCGTCGCGGTGTGGTTTCCTCGCGTCGCGGCGGTCCGATGGGGGCCGGACATGGTCGGGGCAGCACGGCAACGTCGTCGCGGGGCTAGGCGGTGACTATCGGCAGCCAGGCGCCACCAGCGACGTGCACAAGGGCAGTGTCGGGCGAGGGTTTGGGGTAGAAGAGAAGGGCGTGGGGGGTGTGTGGTGGCAAAGTCGTAAATATTACTTGACTCATCTCCGACTCGAGTCAAAAATAATATTTAAGTCGTAAAAAATTCCAAACAAATATGGTAAAAATCCCATCAAATCAAAAAACACCAAAAAAATCATAATGATATGCTCTAGAACTATCAACCCACCCAAAATGCCCGTACGCGTCCTAACGCGGGTAACGGTCCAAAACTAATTCTACGATCCATTATATATCATAATAAAAAAATGAACTGTATACTCTCATATATTCTGATAACTCATTCTTTTCTGCTGTGTTCATGACGTTATCATCATATACTTGGGTACACATGACCCTCATGGCTCATACACGAGACCGGCGTCGGCTCAGTACACGTGTTCTGAAACTGACTCGACTCGAAAATAACGGTCGAACCGACCAGTTCTGAATATAAAACCCTGACTCGAATCGTGGGTTTTACACACTGTCCCAAGGGTAAAATTTTTTTATGTAAACATTGATCATTCTTTTATAGAATTAATTTTCATTCTTCTAGATGGTAAATTATGACTGTGTAACTTAGGTGTCATGTTAAGTGCACGTGACACTTAACAAATGAGAGTATATTAGACGTCTTTACAATCAGAGGCGTTATATAGGTAGTATGGGTGGTATGGGATACCCTCTGCGCATAGTGTGCCCCACTTTATATGCATATGAGTGACAATGCTTAAATCGAGAAAAAAAATGCACCAATGAAAAGCTTGCTATGTGGCAAGATATGGGTTTCTAGAAAGTAAAGACACCAATGAAGCATAGAGAAATGTATAGAGTCATTTAAAATAACTACTAAAATGTAATAGATAAACAACTTTTGAATTGTCATCGAACAATTTAGCTTTAAAATGTAGAAGTAATGAAGAAGTAGATCAAATTGACTCACGTGATCAACCATCACAATGTAGAAGTGTAAATAAAATTGAAAATCGTGATTTTTCTAAAATAGTTTTTTTAAAAGAAAATGTGAAGATGTTTAAACTAACTTCTATAGAGCTAGATACAAAGTATACAAACACATAATGATAGAAATGCCTAAGATTTAATAAAAAAGAATTTAGATGAATGAGTAATTTTCTCCTTATAACCTTATTATATTTTTTAGGCTAAAAAACACTGATTTTTCTTGGTCAGTTAGTGAATGATTTGGTGCAAATGTTACTGTCATTGACATGTGAGTCTTCTTCCTCTTCCTAGTGGTTTGTGCATGAATAAGATTCACCACCTTCCTTCATTTTCACAGTTTCTTACAAAAGACAATATTCATTCAGAATTTGAACATGCAACTACTAATATTTATATTTTTACTTTTATCAACAAAATTTATTATTTTTAGCAAAATCAATAGGGAAAATGCTACAAGGGCATGAAGATTGTGCATGAACGGCAACGAAAAAAAGTCTATTTAAGAGTTATAGAGAGCTTACTAACTAGATCTTCAAACAAATCAATTACATCCCCACAATGCTTAGAACCTTCTATAATTGTGATGGATAAGTAATATTGAAAGATTTAAACGATTAAAGCATTAAGGAATTTAACATTCAGAACGACAAGTTCTAATTGATTCAAACTGACAAGTTTTCGTGAACTTGTCAAACTATGCAAGTGATTAAATCAATAATAACTTGGACAAATAGACCTTAAGTGAACAAGTAAATAAATCAGGCCTGAATAAATTAAATACTCAAGCTTGGCTAACAAGTCTAATCATACAAGAGCTGTAAGTAATTTGGATCTTGCTCACTAAATATTGTCTAGTGATCAAGCCAAACACAAGAGTATTAAGCGAAATTAGCACAAGTAAAGCAAGTAATAAATACACAAGTGAGGGGGATACAGAAAATGATATACAAGAGACGGGATTTTCCAAGAGGTTCTAAACTTGTTCTCGTCTCTTCTATCTCACCTTGTCCTTTGGTTTGGTAGGTCCTCACTGGCTTCTCTAGGGCACAACTTGTACACTTTACAAGCAACTATAAGAACTCCTTCACAAGCACCAACAAAGTGCTAAGGAAGCTTTAACTCCTAACACCATAGGAGTTTCCAACAAGCCTTCCTCTACGAGCAACAAATTCAAGGATCCTTGCAATGACCTCTATCACCCAACAAGCAATTTACTAGGTTTGTTTAGTTGTAATTGGGGGAGTTTTATGATCCACATTTTGTTTGATATGTGATTAAATGGTTTTGTTGAATTGTGATTTTACAAATAAGAAAAGATGGGAAACCTAATTAATGTTAGGTAATATGACTATGGAATAAATGAAAATTTAAACACATGGTTTTGATGTTTTTATATTGTTAAGCAAAAGCAATGGTAGTACCTAGGCTTGACTAATAATAAAAGAAAAATTGGTAAAATCAATAGGTCGTGCCTATAAAACTTTGGGCATCCACACTAGCTAGTGTCAGAGTTGAGTAAGTTACACACTTGCAGTGCCTATGATCACTTCTGAAGGCTTATCTAGAGGGTTGTGTGAGCAATTCACAATATCATTATGTAAAACCCAAAAGTGGGGATGCAAACTCGAAAATTTTTAATGGTCCCATGAGTAACCTATCACATGGACAAGGTTAATAACAATAATTGTTTATTCTTATTTTATTATTCTGAAGAGATTAGTTGATGATGTGTATGGTAATTTTATTTCATGAAACATGAACGTAAAAACACACTATAATTGTGTGTAATGAGACAACTTAGTCGGACCAAATCACTACAAATGGTGGTACTGATCACAAAAACTTGATTAAAGGAATGAAGTGAATACAAAGGTTAGTAAATCCTGAAAGTGTAAAAGATGGAAGAGTAAAGGCTACTAAGGGGTAGTTACACTCTTATTTAAGGTGAAATTAGATTAATTTAGTGGTTAATTGATCTAATAATGATTTGTAAGGACATGTTTAAATCATATTTATACACTATTTTTATGATTCATATTGGAATGTTATTGTGTAGATGAGCGTGATGGTGATAATGATCTTGATGTAATTTTATTTTCTCTTATATATGCTTAGTGGATTTATTCGTACTTTTCTATTATTGTTTACTATGTATATAAGTAGATGACTTGGTACAAGTTAGTCGTGAGTGGATAAAGTTTATCTTTGTATATAGTGTAGATCTGAAGAGCGAAGGGATGGATTATTATCAATAGAATTTAACTTTTTTCTCTATTAGTTGCATTATATTTTCATGTAACAATGACAATTAGACGTAAAGATGTTTATTAGGTTGTTAATCTGGCTTTGATATATTTTTATATTGTCTTGGACATATTATTAGTATGTTTAATGATGTACACAAGGCCCAACTCTATCATATTCCTTTTGCACTATTGATACTATTTTTATTAATTTTATTAATATATCAAGCAATTGTCTGTCTTTAAGATTAATTATTTGTGAAAAGGGGCATGTCATTATAGTTAGTATCAGAGCTCAGTCAATCAATTTTTAATGTATATACTATTAACGAATTATCTTGTTGAAATATCCAAGCATATGCCATCCCTTAAACATAGAATAATAGGACTAACTAAATTGTTTCGAAGGTGTTTGTCTCTTTCTGGTGTGTAGATGACTCTATTGGTGTAATTGCGTTTAAAGATTTGATGAATATGGTTTTTCATAAATTCCTTGATGTGCTTGTAATTATTTTTTATGGATGATAATCTTATCTATTCTATCAATATTGAACTCAAAAAAACACCTGAGAATGACATTGGATGTGTTGAGGAAAAACTAGCTTTATGCCAAATTCTTTACGTTTGACTCTTGGATGATGTCTTATTTCTAAAACACATTATATCAAAGGATGAAGTGGCAGTTGATCCAACTAAAGTGTAGGCGGTTATGGAATCAAAGCAGATTCATATAGAATTTAGTTACAATTGCAATTTCATTAACTTGCTTGACAAAGAAGGATAAAAATTTTATAATAGGATGTTAAGTGTGAGGAAAGATCTCATACTCTAAAGAAGTGTTGTAGCTATTCATACATTACCGCAGGGTGTGGATGGATTTATTATTTATAAGTTGCATCCAATTTAGGATACAGAGCTATTTTTATGAAGTAAAGGAAAATGATTGCTTCTGCTTCAAGACAACTAAAGGTGTATGAGAAGAACTACCCAACTTATGATATTATAAGGGGCAGTGGTTATTAAGGATAATGATTTAGTATTTCCTATCATCCACAGAATGCTAATGTTATAGCAGCCACTCTAAGCAAAAATCCATAGGGTAATTAGCTAACATAATGGCTAATCAATAGAGGATATCTTAAAGTGAATCCAGTATGTATGTTTAACATATTAATAACAAATTTTAGTATTTCTAATGACATTGTGGATATAATTAAAGTGGCTCAAGATGAAGTAGAATCGATAACCGATACAAAATAGAGATGAAGGAGTCATTAGATTTAAGGCAATGAGGAGCTAAGGAATGAAGTCCTACAAGAGGGACATCACTCTAAGTACATCATTCATCTAATAATGACAAAAATGTATCAAGGTATGAAAAGAGTATATTTGTAGCTAGCTATGAAAAAGAATGGGGCTGAATTGTGGCTGTGTTCGGTGTGTCAACAAGTGAAATTTAACCATAAAGGGCCTAGAGGATAACTTCAAACATTCAAAGTTCCTCTGTGGAAATGGGAAGACATCACTTGTGATTTTTTAGTTGGATTTCAAGAGATAGAAAGGAACCATGACTTAAATGGGTAGTGATCGACTACTTAAAAAATCTGCTCATTTTATTCCTCTAAGAATGAAGATGGACATTCAAGAATGGGGGAACCATTACATGGAGAATATATTAAACTACATGGAACCCCTATGCCTATTGTATTAGACCGAGATCCATGGTTTACTTCAATAGTTTTGCAAGAATTCAAAGATGCAATGGGCATGGAGTTAAAAATTTATTGCATCTTTTATTCCTCAACTCGATGGACAATCAGAGATGACAATACAAGTTATAGAAGACTTGTTGACATCTTCTATACTAGATTCACAAGGTAGTTGGGTGGAACATCTACCATTAGTGTGATTTGCATAAAATAATGGCTTTCAAGCAACAATTGGTAAGACATCTTTGGAAGCACTTTATGGGATGCCTTATAGATCAGCTAGTTGTTGGTGGGACATCAAGGATCCAGTGATAGTTGGACCAGAATTGATTGAGATGGTAGCAAGACAAGTGGAGTTGATAACGAAGTGCATGAAAGAAGCTCAAGATCAACAAAAGTCATAGGCTGATTTGAAGAGAAGACCTTTAGAATTTGAGATTAGGGAGCCAGTTTTTCTGATGTTTGACAAATTTGGAAAGCTAAGTTGAAGATATATGGGACTGTTTGAAGTACAAAAGAGAGTGGGTGAGGTGGTGTATCAGCTTGCATTGCCACCTAACTTGATTGAAATTCATGATGTGTTCCATATATCGATGTTGAACAAATACATTCCAGATCCTTCTCATAAGATAGATTATAAAGATCTAGAATTAGGGATGATATGTCATACATTGAAAAACTGGGGAAGATTTTAGGTAGGAAAGAAAAAGTGTTGAGGGTTAAGACAATCCCAATGTTAAGAGTAGTCTTGAGGAATCATGGACAGGAAGAAGCTACTTAGAAATTGGAATCCAACATGAAGTATACAGAATCATTTGAGTAAGTACATTTAGAGGCAAAAATTTCCCTAGAAGGAAGTATGTACATCTAGTAATTTTAATTATTTATATTTGATGTTATTTTGACAATTTAGATGGACATACTTCATACTTTTTACCGGAATAAATATTTTTCATATTATGGTATGTGACACTAAATAAATATAAAAAATAGTTGACTATATTTCGTATGGGGTGGATGATTGAAGCCTAGTGTGGAAAAAGTGAAGAGGAGAAATTGTTCAGAGCAAATTTGATGAAACAAGTAAATGATTAAGTGAATTGTCTAAGCGGGCAAGGGGACGTGGTCATGTTTTGACCAAATTCATGTTTTTGGCTGTTTGCCATGTTGGGTTCTTTTTTCAATGTTAGTTTTAAACTTAAAATGGTCTAGAGGTCGTTTGACGACCAAATTGGTTGAATTTGGCCGAACATGCTTAAACGGTTGAACCTTGGTTTGATGCATGCACGTCATAATTGAGACCATGTAGTTGATTATGATCTAGGCGGTTAGGATTAAAGAATCTATATAGTGATTTTATGTTGTTTGATGCATAAAAAAGTTGTGTAATAACCATGAAAGAACCTAGTTTTAATCGTTAAGAAACATTCTAAACTGTTACTTATAATGTAAATAAAAGGTGTATATAGTTTAATCATGATTGGATAGTTTCTTGCAAAACCCTGGATGAGTTGTTGAGAATCGCATAACGTAATGATTAAACTATTGGCAAGACAGGAGTTAAATATTCATGTTGAGACTTGAGGGTTGGCGCCGCTCTCATATTGACTTTAAATTTGTTGTTTGATTGATATTTAAACTTTGCTTATGATTCATGTATTATTGTTTAATGAATGTGTGACCATAATATAATCATAAATGCATGTGGTGATGATGTCTGACATGTAGATTGAGTGGCAATTTATTTATGGTCATGGCATATCATTCGTGCATATATGTATAACTAGTCGGGTATTGATGTTTAGTTTTTATTTCATTGCTTAAACTAGGAAGGTGATAGCCGAGACGTTCCGGAGCTCCGAAGGTGATTGACAAAGTCCATTTAGTGGTAATTTGGGCAGTTTTATGATCTTCATGTTGTTTGGTATATGATTTTAAATTAGTTACTCTAATTGTAATTTGACGAATAAGAATAGATGTGATGTAATGACCTCAATGTATAAATATGATATTTCATAAACCGGCATCATAACATTAATTACATGAACTCATGTATATTTAATAATACTTAATGAAGTAAATACATAAATTGTACTTAAATAAAAATAACTACCGTTCATTTCATTAATCACCATGAATGTCGACTATATATGTACAAAATAAAATATATCTATGCAAATACCTACTCTGCAAAAGTCCCAAACTATTATACTAATAAGCAAATAAAGTTAAATATTGATAAGCTGAGCTCTTCCATCCTGTTAGTCTAAAATCTCTAATTACCTACACACAAGCAATCTTGTCCCCTTAGTACTGATAAAAATACCGAGTCTACTACTTGCATATGTAGTAAACAAGTAAATATGGAAAAAATAAAACTAAGCTATAAACGATTAAAAAGGCTTTATCAAATAAACCTCAATCATACATGCACTAACTGAATATGAATATAGCATAAAATGATTGAATAACTTGTAACATGCCATAATACTTGAATATTTGTAAACTTATTTGACATAACATGACATATAACTTGATTAACTAATTAATACTACTCATGTGGCTTGTTGGTAAGCCTTAGTAGATTAGCTTAATTAGTACATGATCACAAAAACAATTAGTTAGTTAAATTACCCATGTAACATACATGTAAGCCCTTTTAAAATAACTTAACATAGTAACTTGAATAACCAAGTTCAATACTGAACATGGCTGGTATGAACAACATGAAAACACATAAAAATCCTAATACTACGTGTTAGTCTTGGCTCTTGGATTGTCTCGACTCCTGATAATTCTAGTACATAAGTGCCTTTAGTGAGTTATTGCATCTGAACTCAATATTGGGATATACAGTGGCCGCCACAGAACCCACATGATGTGATGAATGATAACCACTAGTGATCACTAGCACCGTAAAAATAGTAGCAATTGAAACAGGACTTCGGTCCTTGCTTAAGGGTGATGCACCAACATCTATTGTGTAGTACGCCAACTAAACCATCATGAATTTATATAAAACTAAGTGAAAATAGGTGGTTTGGTCTAGGCCATGTGCTTCGACTTAACATTTGAAAACTATAAGTTTAACTTGCTACTAATATCTTGATAACTTGATAACATGACAACTTAATAGCTATAACACAATAGTGTATTATATGACATAGTATAATTATGTTTAATCCATCTAAACATCACCGAAAAGAGGTTCATAAAGCACCAAACCTAGAAAATAAACACGGACCTGGTTTGCATGCTACTCTGAGCTCTTGGATGCCAATCTCTAACTGTCCAAGTTTGAACAATAATAACTCTATATCCCAACCAAGACAGGTTTAAATGTCTACATGCTATGCCATGACATGAACATGATGATGATGTCATAGTATATGCTAATAACACCTTTAACAATTATAGAACATCATACATGCATCATATAATGTTTAACTATTCATAAACATAGCAAACATCGTGTATAAACTTGAAAAATGACCAAGAATTAAGATTAGGGCACGGGTGCCACTGCTCTGAGATCTTGAATTCTAAGTGTCATGATGTTGAGCCTCAATTCAGATACTTTTAGACATGAGTGTCGTGGCGCTAGACTCTCAGTGATTGAATTGCGTCGCAAACTCATTTTCTTTTCTGCTTAGTGCCACAGCGATGTACTCTCAATGTTTGAGCGGCGTGCTGCTGGCGCCAGATTTTTATTCCCAATTTCATTATCTTTTTTGTTTCAATTATGATTTTAATTAAACAAAAACATGATTTTCATGCCCTTAACACATTAAATTATAGGTTATAACAGATTTTTAATCTAAGTTGATTTAACCTACTTTTTCATGATATTAATTTTGAGAAAAAATATTTATTAAAGGTAAACTATTTCCAAACATTTTATATCTTGTTTAATCATCCTAGATCATTACTATATCATTTTTATTACTTGATAAACTTATTTACAGCATGTTTAAACATAGTTTCGCATATCACATATCAACTTCATGGATAGGATAATTATGTAGAAAAATATAGAACATACAAGAAAACATGTAAGCAACGTGGAGAATACATGAAGAAACATAAGATATAAACATGATGCATAAATTGTCTCCGACCAAGATCCCCAAACTGATGGTCAAAGTGAGAGGACTATTCAAACTTTGGAAAATTTGTTGCAGGCTTGCATTATTGACTAGGGAGGTGACTGGGAGAAACACTTAGCCTTGGCTTAATGTACCGACAATAACTCTTATCAAGCAAGTATAGGGATGACACC
Source organism: Piper betle (assembly GCA_033002965.1). Classification (NCBI taxonomy): domain Eukaryota; kingdom Viridiplantae; phylum Streptophyta; class Magnoliopsida; order Piperales; family Piperaceae; genus Piper; species Piper betle. Next base: position 110,500 of record JAURVB010012940.1, on the reverse strand, counting down.
ATTTGAATCCTTATATGCTAGGCCCTGCAAGTCTCCATCGTGCTGGTTGGAGTCTTTCGAGGCAGTTATAGTTGGCTAGAGATGGTGAGGGAAGCAACTGAAAAAGGTGAAACTCATTCAGCAAAGGCTTAAGGTAGCTCAGGATCAATAGAAGTGTTATGCTAATACTCAAGGGAGGGATCTAGAGTTCCAAGTTGGGGAGTTTGTGTACCTAAAGACATCTCCTAGGAAGGGGGTGATCAGATTTAGAATGTCAAGGAAGTTGAAGCCAAGATTCATAGGACTTTTCCCAATCCTCGATCGAGTTGGAAATTGTGCCTATAGACTAGCATTGCCATCAAGCCTTTTTGGAGTACACAATGTTTTCCATGTGTCAATGCTAAAGAAATGTGTACGAGATGAGATCATATAATCACAAATTTTGAAGACTTAGAGCTACAATCAAATTTAACCTACGAGGATAAGCCGATTCACATCCTGGCAAGAGAAATAAAGACACTCACGAAAAAGGAAAATTCCTTTGGTAAAAGTATTGTGGAAAAATCACGGGTCAGGGGAAGCTACATGGGTGATTGAACAAGAAACGACAAGGAAGTACCCTAGCCTATTCATGGTATAAAATTCCTATAATTGCAGCAGCATGAACCGATCCCGAAGATAAAATCAATCATGATTATCTTGTTACCGGTATAATATTTCGGGGATGAAATATTTCTAAGTGGGGGAGATTGCAAAGACTGTTAAAAATAATAATAATAATATATTCGAATCGGTCGGGGAAGGATCAAAAGTTGGAGGAAGTATTATTATTATGATATTATTGTTATATTATATTCTCTACCCGGTTAAATATTATATTTTATTCTTTACCTAGTTAAATGAAATTCTGGTGTTGGGGTGTTTTCCCATACATTAGCCATCATTTTCATTTCATTTTTATAAGGGACATGTTCCGCACCCTAGCCGTCATTCTCATCTTCTCCTCCTCTTCCTTACCGGAGACGGCTTTCTCCTTGCTTGGGTATTCTTCCTATCTCCCTATTCTAAATTTTCATGCATGCACATTTTGGAATGATAATAAGTTTGATAATCATGGGAATTAAAGTTTTAAATCAACAAGAAAAAGTAAACAAAAATGTATAAAACTGAAATCCTTTGCATAGCGAAGAGTGCTAGATTTTGGCAAGGTGGGAGATCATAGGCAAGGTTGCAAGGCAGCCACTCACACCCCCGACAGTCTCTCTGGCTGCTGGGTTGAAGGGGTAGCATTACCTTGTCCCTTGTTTCCGATGGGTGGCAGAATTGCACCTGTTAGTGGGCGGAATTTCAAGGATGACGAAGGTGGTGGCGTTCCACTGAAACAGACGCTGTAATGGAAGCTTCAGAGGCTAAACGCCAGTTGTTCTTCGTCGACAACATCAGGGGTCCATTACAACAATTCTTGCCACTGGCACAGTCCACTGCCGATGACCATCTTGCCGGATTCATGGCGGCGAACATTCTGACATGGGAGACCGACCCTACTCCCTGTGTCGTCCAGTGGTGGCCGAGCCTTCCTGGTTGATGTCAGCCTGAGGTAGCTGAATCTTTGAATGGGAACAAGGTGCAAGAAAGTAGTGGTCTTGCAGTTGGGTGCATGAAGGACAGTCCTATTTTTGTGCCAAGATGAAGGTAGGAGAAGAGAAGAGCGTTGGGGAAGAAGAAGATGGCAAATCTGTAAATAATGCTTGACTCGACACCATCCAAGTTAAAAAATAATACTAACTTGTAATAAATCCTAAAAGAAATACTATTCTAATGGTTATGGGTTACATTTGCTAAAACTAATTAATTATTCTACGAAATCAGCATGAATAATAAAAATATGGTAATGATAAACTGTTGAAAATTAATCGGTGTATTATAAACTATTAAATTAAATCGGATGGTTATAAGTGATTAATGAAATAAAAATTTCACCCTTACCATATTAAATTTAATACTTGGTAAATAAAGTGATTATTTTAATAACAAGTTAGTAAGGTGGAAAATGGGTTATTAAACTACAATTGTGTAAAAATGACAAGCGTTAAACCTAAATGGCAAAATGAAAATAAATAAAGTTCGAACCTTTATTTAGTTGAATAATTTAAAATAATTGTATTAGTAATATCTTTGAGGTAGGATAATACAAATCATTTTAAATAATTTAATTGAAAGACTTAATTAATTAAATTGCTATTAATAATGATAATGATTAAAGATTAAAACCGTAAATTAAATATTCAAGATCGCGGTTAAGTAATTATCATCTCAAAGGAAAATCTACTAATAATAGTAATTAAATAGTTGTTTATAAATTAATAATTATTTTATCGTTAGTGAAGTGTGAATTATGATTTAGATAATTAATTGAAAATGTAAAGTACGACTTAAATGATTATGTCATATGAATAATTTAATGTTTAATATTGTTCAATGTTGCATATTTTATGTTGTTGAATTTTAACAATGATATATATTAGTCATTTAGTTGATGCATTTCTACTCGAATAAAATTATACTTATGTATAATTTTATATTCTTGTTCAGATTAGGATTGTTGATTTCATACCAGGTCCGTAAAATTTCACTTACGAACTATCTAGGTCTGTATAAATATTCGAAATGTTATATTTTCCCTTTTGGCAGTCCAGGTTGGCCTGAGCCCGGATTCGACCACCATGCACTGAGTGCAACCGGGGTCAAGGAATTGACTCAGTCCAACACAGGGCCACACCTTTTAAAATTACTATATGGGAGTCTTGGTCGACTTGAGTTCATATCTGACCACCATGCTCCGAGCGCAATCGGGGTCAACTCAATTCGACGCAGGGCAGCACCCCTTGAAAGATTGAATACCTTCCCCCATGCCGAAAGGGGTGACAAGGCCCAATGGCACAAGACGGCTTATTATGCACTTGTGATATTGAGAGGGCGAGTCAATGGCAAATATGGGTAACTATAGGCCGTGGTCCACGTCACATGTGTGCGCATGCATGGGATTGGAGCTGGATGGGGTGGCCACCCCTCCCAGCATATTAAGAGCTCGACATAGGCTCATAACAACTAAAAGTCTCGAGAAATGATAATAGGGATTATATTGACTTGCTTCATTTAATTATGTGGCTTAGTGGTTTTATCACTAATGCGGAATTGCCTCTGCTGGGGAGCAGCTTTGGACTGAGGATTAAAAGTGTGGTTGGTGGATCTTTTACCAACCTCAGGTATGGTGAATTGATAATAAATTGGGCTTCCTTTTATTCTCTTGTGTTATAAATGTGGCTATGGGAAATGGTCAGTGGGACTTTATTTTTATGTATTGTCACATGCTATTAGAACATGATTTATTTTTATTACTTATAAATTTCTAAACTTATTTACCGTGCTATGATTCATGTTCATGAATAGTATGTTCACAACATTTAACTTTTTAAGTAACCTCGGCCAAGTTAGGGCGGGTCATTACACTTTGAGCTTATCATGACATACTAGTGAGATCAATGCTGGCATTTACTGAAATCATGATTTCATATCCATCTCATAATTTCTATTATTGTAACATGCATTGCTCAAGTCTGAGTGAGTAAAATCTGAAATACTAAGAAAATACCAAAAGAAATACATGTCGGATTGGCTAAGGACAACTTCACACACTTGGCTCAAAACAAAAGTCTTCAATCTCAATCAACCAAGACATGGCTCTGATACCAACTTGTAATGCCTCGATTTCAGTTTACCTAAGAATCGAATCAGAAATATTGCGATCGAGTCGAGTATGTTCAAAGTTGTCGGTCGGTATGACTCGATCGATAAAATAGATTGAGACAACATTCTTAGTGCCATGAGAATAGAAGACACTGTTAAATACGCGTCAAAACACATCAAATATAAGCAACAGTAAGAAAAGAAATAAATGCTATGAGCTAAAGTGTGTGTAGCATTTATCTGTCCTCCCACAAAAGTTGACTTAGGATTTTAAGACCTACATATATAATATGAAAAAAGTTAGTAACGAACCTTTATCGTGTTAAGTAATTTAAAATAATCTTACAAGTGATGTCATTTAAATTTTAACACAAGTTATATCAAATAATTGGATTTGATGATCTAACTAATCTTAGGATAGTTAATTAGAGTTAGTGAAAATTTAATAAATTGTTATTAATAAATATCCAAGCTATTATTAGTGGAATAAGTAACCGTTATTTCTTAATAGGATTTGAAGTCTGATATTAATTAAAAGTCTAAATGGGAACCTAAATTTCTAAGACAGTAATCTTAGTATGATTTCTTTTGTTCAATAATTAATGCTTCAAGGAAAATATAGTAATATTAGTAATTAAATATATGTTAGTAAGTTAATAGTCATTTTGTTGTTGGCTAAGCGTGAATTGTGATTGTATAATTAATTTAAAAGGTAAGGTATGACCTAATTTATTATGTCACATGAATAACTAATTCTCACCACAGTTGTTGGAAATATTGTAAATTTAAAATTTAAAATATTGTTTGTTGCATGTTTATTTTGTCTAGTTTTACTCATTACATAATAAAGTCATTTCTGTAACACCCCAATTCTTGTTCACTTAAGAACTGAATTGCGATTGAGTTGAGTCATGTTTAAAGTTGTGGGTTGGTACGACTCGATCGATAAAATAAATTGAAACAACCTTCTTAGTGTCATGAGAATGGAAGACAACCTTAAATAAATGTCAAAACACATTGAACATAAATAAAAGTGTACATTCCCAGTTTCGACTTAGGGTTTTACCCAATTTTAGTTTTATCTAGTTTCTATAATCTCGAGTCGAATCGAGGGAGCTCGAGCCAGACTAGTTTTCAGATTATGAGTATGGGACCAGATGACCATCTGAGCTGTTATAGTGGCTGAGTATGCCCGACATGCAGATAATAAGATCATGAGTTATCAATGTATACTGTGGTATACAGATTTGTTTGTATATGTTAGCGAGGATTTTAGGCATAGATCTAAGCCTTTACATCGTTTAGTATCCGCTTGGGATTTTTAGGGTATCTCATTGCATGCAACACAGGGATTTTGGACCATCACATTGTGCCCCGTGGGCCCAGCTAATTGCGTTTAGGGTTTTGAGGCCCATTTACTAGTTTTGTTCAATTCCCGCGAGTCAATTTCAGAACTCGAATCAGTTTCGAGTTCGGACGGAGTCGATCTGAGCTTTTCGTCCGTATGTATATTGCATATACCCATGGTGGGTCCCACAAGACCACGAGTTGTTAGACGTTTACATCGTGCCACTTGGCAAGATCTGAGCCTCCCACATCAGCCTTGGCTTCACCATATTGTTTCCCTGATCTTCGACGATCATCCACAATTTCACTGTGTTAACTTCGCCATGACTTTGGCTCACCGCCGGTGAGACCCCGGCCCTCCTTTTGCAACCCATTTGGTACAGCCGTGGCCGCCTCACCACCGGCTTTCCATTCATACCACTTTCAACCACCAGCGCTGGTGCAATCGCCGTCGGTGACTGAGTTTTTGATCATTGTTCATCATTGTCGCCGTTGCTGTTTGGGTCTTTTTGGCACCGGTGAGGCACCTTCAGCCGATCCGAGCATCCATACAGTTTCTCCTTGCTGAGATATTCACTTTGAAACCGACATCGAACTCCACTGTGACCACGATCGCCGCCAACATTGTCACCGCTCTCGGCAGCGATATAGTTGCTTCCCAACCATTTTCTAGCTGATCAGTGGCCGGGCTCCACATTTCATCTTCGCCATCACATTTCTTGTCCTCCCCTCCATCGATCCCCACTGGCGACGACCTCAGTCACACCGCCGTTGGCAATTTTCGGCGACACAAACTGGCCTCCCTCCAACTGGGTTTGTCATTTGCCTGTCTGCGATAGTGTGCGCCTCAACGTGTGCACGTCTGATTATTCAAGTACTGTTCATGCGTGGTCATGCCCGAGCACGTGCCGGTGTTCAGCTACCTTGAGAGCACTGTTCATTGACTCGGCTGAGTCGACTCGGTCGACTCGCACGGGTTCACTCGGTTAGCCATTTCAGCCCGATTTTAGTCATTTTTCGACAGTTTTTGGAAATTCAAAAACCCTTGCATTAGTTTATATCCATATTCACCTTTTTTAACGTAATTTTATATTAAAATTGTTTGTATTTATTTATTTATTTATAGAATAATTTTGTATGTATATTTATTTAATATAATATTGCTCATGTTTAGCCATATACTTGTATAGTATATGATATTATTATTTTATGTTTAGAGTATTGATTGTTTTTTATATATTTATTATCTATCAATTAATTCATGATTGTATGTATTTATTTATTTATTATTTTTTATTAGCTATTTTCTTTATTATGTCTCGATTTACGTGTTGTGAGTTTAGCATTATATTTATTTAGTGGTTTTTTTTATGATGTACTGATGATATAAGCACACACCACGAACATGCATCATGTAGAGATATTAGTATTTTATTTAATAGTGGGTTCCGATGAAGGTTTTGGAGTCCAAGCTCGCCGTAGATGTGGTGATACACTTAGAGCTTTGACCACAAGTCTGTAGGACTCTCCCTCTCTGCTTGACTCCTTGCGTGTCAAGTTTAATTGCATTTTATACATAGGACAGCATCAGCAGCATTTTATTGTATCCCTCCGATGTTGGGTCATTTAGTTATATTTTTTATGCATGTTACTAAAACTACAAGGATGAGTTCCCTTTTTGGTTTTCGAACTGAAGCTCCAGAAATGTATGATGCAAGCCTCCTCCCTAAGCCTATTATATAAGTATGTGCTTTTTTACGAATTTTATGAATAAGAGAAAGAGTGGTACAGAGATATTTATGGACCGTAATAGTACTTCTTCAAACCCTAAGGTAGTCCAATGTATGAGGGTACTGCGTAATGCACTAATTTAACTTTTTCTTTTACCACTCGAGTACCATGGCAGGTGGTATGGAAGATGTAAGGGCATAAGCGTTGTATGTATGAATATGATTATGAGCCGCGCATGTGAGCCGACACTTGTTTAAGTATGTTTGCTTACCGCCTAATGTGAGGCATTCTTGAAATATCATAAGTTTTTGTAGGTAAAGGAATATTGATTTGCCAGTTTGTATTAGTTATTTTTTGGACCAGTAATGTTTGTTACTGACATTTTTCATATAATATATGTTGGCCTTGCAATCTTGAGTCGACTTTGGTGGGAGGACAGATCAACGCTACACACACTTGAGCTCAGTGCAATTATTTACTTTCTTAATGTTATTTATGGTCGATGTGTGTTCACGTGTATTTAATGGTGTCTTCCATTCTAATGACACCAAGAGGGTTGTTTCGATCTATTTCATCGATCGAATCGTACCGACCGATAACTTTAAACATGACTTGACTCTATCGCAATATTTCTGATTAGGTTCTTTGGTGAACCGAAATCGGGGTGTTAAAAAATTAAGAAAGTAAATAACTGCGCTGAGCTCAAGTGTGTGTAGCGTATATGAAAAACATTAGTAACGAATGTTACTGGTCCGAAAAATAACTAATACAAACTGTCAAATGGGTATTCCATTACCTACGAAAACTTATGAAACTTAAAGATTGTCTCAGACTTGGCGGTAAGCAAACATACTTAAACAAGGGACGGCTCGCATGCATGGCTCATAATCATATTCATACATACAACACTTGCGCCCTCACATCTTCCATATCACCCTCCATGGTATTCGAATGGGAAAAGGAATAATTAAATTAGTGCCACAAATTTCGAAAATGTGCTGCATCACTGAGTACCCTCATACACCGCACAACCTCAAGGTATGAAGGAGTACTAGTACGATCCACACATATCACCGTCCACTCATTCTCTTATTCATGAAATTCGTAGAAATGTGTGTAGTTATATAATAGGCTTGGGGAAGAGGTTTATATCATACATTTCTCGAGCTAAGTTGAAAAACCAACAAGGCATCTCATCCTTCTAGTTTTATTAAACATGCGTAGAAAACACAACTAAATGGCTCGACATGGGAGGGATCCAATAAAACACTACCGATGTCATCTTACATATAAAACACGATTAAACTCGACACATAAGGAGTCAAGCAGAGAGGGAGTGTCCTACAAACATGTGGTCTAAGCTCTAAAAGTATCTGTACATCTAGGGCAAGCTTGGACTCCGAAACCTACATTAGAACCCACTAGTAAGTAAAATACAAGCATCTATATATGATGCATGCTTGTGGTGTGGGCTTATATCATCAATATATTATAATAAGGAAACTGTGCTAACAAGCTTACAACTAAACACCTAGCATCCAAATCGAGACATAATAATAATAAATAATAAATAAATACACTCATGGATATTTAGTTGAATAATAAATAGATTAACATAAATAATACTCCAATTAGAAAATAATAATATAATTATACTATATAAATACACAACTAAACACGAGTAAATATCATATATACTCGTGTTAGTAAACATATAATTAATTAAATAAACAACCAAATAATTAAATAAATAAATCATAGATATATAAATAAATAAATGACTAATATTAATTAATCGTGAAGATTAATAATCTAAATATCAAATATACGAGCATAAGACTAAATACGTATAAATAATAACACAAGCAAGAAAGTAAGTTAGAATCAATCAATGAATTATATAAAATAAGATAAACATGAACAAACATAACCAGACTCGTACATGACCCAGTAGACGTGACACGGGGAGGCAGACACGAACAAGTGGACACGAACATGGGCAAACGGGCTGGACGGGGCGACCATTGCTCGTCTCCAAAAAACACCGACGACGGCGTGGGTGGTGTCAGGATCAACGGCCCATGCAACAAGGAGCATGTTGATGGTGGTGGTCGGTGGAGTCTGGCCACTGGCTGGCCGGAAAATGGCTGGGAAAAGTGGCAGGAACGCCATGGGTGAAGCGGTGATGCCAGCGGTGATCGCGGCCATGTCGGTGGTCGTGGGTGGTTTCAAAATGGAGTTCTTGACAAGATGAAGCTGTGTGGGTAGTCGGATTGGCCTGTGTTGGCTCGCCATTGCTGAAAAATGGCCCAAAAGGTGGTGACAGGGGCTTGGTCTGGCTCCAAAAACTCCCTCACCGACAGCGACTGCGGTGGCGCCAGTGGTTGTGAGTTGTATGAATGGAAAGCCAGCCACTAGGCGGTCATAGGGCTGTTGGTCCAATGGCCAGGGGCGATGCGGAGACTCACCGGCGGTGAGCCAAAGTGGCGGCAACGCTTGGGTGTAAAGTTATGAGAATGTTGGAAGGTCACTCAAAAGAAAAGGGAGAATGCAAGGTTTGACGTGAATGGCTCAGATCTTGCCATGTGGCACGATCTGAAGTTCCGACAACTTGTGGTCTAGTAAGACCCACCTATGGTGTATGAAATATATATATTGGCGGAAAGCTCGGATTGAGACCGTCCAAAGTCGAAACTTATTCGAGTCATAAAATTGACTCTATAGGTGGGAATCGAGGCAAGAAAGTTAAATTAACCTCGAACCCTAAACTAAATCAAGCTGGGCCGAAAGGGGTACAATTGAGAGATCCAAAATTCCTATGCTACATGCAAGTGAAATACCCAAAAATCCCAAACAACTGCTAAACCATGCAATGGTCTAGATCTAGGCCTAAAATCCTGGATAATCCATAAAAATCATAATAATACCTTGTGTAAACCCTAATAACTCATGCTCTACTGTATCATAACTGAAACTATCATAAGCATGTTGGGAATTCTCAGCTTCCATAAAATGCTCATATGGCCATCTGGCCTCATACTCATATTCTTAAAATTATTCTTGCCCAGGCTCACTCTAAATGACTAGAGACTGGTCCAAACTGGGCAAACTACAAGCGAGTAAAACCCTTACCCAAAGTTGGGTTTTACAACCTCTCCTCCTTATTAAAATTTCATCCTCAGAATTTCTAACATCAACTATGATCAAATGACACGACTGTAGATGTCATCTCATTGGCAAACTGGTACTTCTCCTTCAAAAGCTAGCTGCACATGGGCCAAATGAACAAATATGATGTTGGAACTCTAAACTTTGATGAAGCTGCTAGCTCCTTAATAATCTGGCCGGACGGACTATACATGATCGATTCATTGAGTGAAACATGTCATACATGCTGGACTCATTTGACTAGACTGACCATACATGCTCAAATCATTTCGCTAGACTAGCCATGCATGCTAGAGTTGTCTTGCTGGACTGACCATGCATACTCGAGTCATCTCCCTAGACTAGCTCTTAAGGTCACTGCAAACTATGGGGACTAAAATGCAATGTCCTTGGTGGGAAAAAAACTAAACTCACCACTAAGGGTCTATTGGGTGGTAAAGCATGTACTCTAAAGTACTGCAAGGTACTAGTTGGAGCTACATTAGGAAAACTATATCGATGCAAGGAATGCAACCAAACATCTACCCATGTGTCCCTGATCCTCATCAATGCAATAGGTCAACTACTTGTACCCTTAGGGCACTCTGCTCCAGGTTTTGTGACAATACTAGGGTGACCTGTTTGTCATGATAGCATATGGGGGACTCTAGTATCCAATAATGGTATATTCTAATCGGCTGTATGGTTCACTGTTGCCGGTCTAGGTCAAACAATTAGGTGTCCCTGTAAGAGGAACCAGACTTCTCAGTAGGTCTTAGCTAACTCGGACCCTAGTTAAGTATCTCACTCTATTCCAAAATGGAACAAGGATAGCTGCTATAACTCTACTGGATGTTATGGCTCTCGTAACTATCTATATGACCACTAACTACTGCTGAAGAGGGCTCTTTGTGATGGAATGAAGGCGAGAACACCTGTATAAGTATAGTGTGTCTTAAGGAGTATGCAAACATACTCTCTATAGAACTGTGAAATCTGCACCTGGTATGTGGCATGTGCACTGGTCAATGTCTGCTCATCTCAACTATCTGGTAAATTGATGACAGGACTAGTATATCTAAAAAGGTAAATGTGAACATGCTCGAGTAGAGGCTCGACTCTATCTGACATATCTGGTCATACTACTCTAGGACTCTAACTAGTATGTATCCCATCCTCACGTGGTCTAATATCAGAGTCTACTAGAAGAATACAATGATATGAGAAAATCCTACTAGGTATGTGAAAATCCTACTAGGTTTGTGGTGGTATAAAGGCAATCTTGCAAGTCATCAAGGTAATCAAACTCTGTATAGGATACTAGATGGCAAAAAAATATAGGTACCATGGATGCGTCTCTAAGAACCTCATGATTGAACTCTGCCATACGTGGCCAACTTATGGAATAGCCAATCGACAACGAGTCTAAGAGACAACTCCTAGGTAGCTATAGTTAATCAACTAACAGAAGTCATGTGTTTCTCAATACTGTACTAGTCACACACTTTTAAATAGATGGGGTTCAATGACCCAAAGAACCAGTATCTCTCCTCAAATCTATGGGGAGTCATATTGAGGTTTGATTGTGTCTCGTTTGTTCTTTAGGGGTGTGTGACCTACCATCCCTTACCAAGTTGTAGCACTAATCTTAACTCACATAACTATTATCATTGTGGTAGACTCTCAAGTAAAGCTGTCAGCTAAGATGAGCATACACTAGTCTCTCTCATTTGGACAGTGGGGTCTGGTCTAACTGAAGTCCTTATTTGTGTTGCTCCCAAAATAGTGTGAAATTGTCTCCTCCAGACTGGTCTTCCATTAGATACCTGCTCTGTAAGCCCAAACAGTACCACGAAGGTACATCCTATACTCGGGACAAGGCTACATCCTATGTCTCAAGGTAAGGACCTAATCGTGCTGGCGAAGCACAAGAAAAACACTATCTCCCTAATAGACACTCCCTCAATAAACCCATTATCAATGCCAAAATTCTAATATAAGTCAAATATCTCTCTGGCTAGGCCAAACTCTAAATGAGTTAAACTACGTATCTGATAATTTGCTAACCATCTCATCTATGGAACCCTGGCTATGGGTCACATGTATGATGTTACGCTTACTAAACAATCTGACCACTATGGTCATTCTATAAGGATATCATACTATCCTGTTCTCGTACTCTGTATACATCCCTAGAAGATACACTAACACTATCTAATGATCCCCATAATACTATCACTTACACTATCTTGCAATACACATCCCATGGATGTCAGGTCAAGGCGATGGTAGGCATGATAGCTAGTGAAGTCAATCATGTACCATCTGTAATGACCCAAGCCAAAGTGCAACATAATGTGATAAGTCATCTCTTTTAAAAATTAGTTAACCAACTTAAAGATCAATAGGCCATTCCCACTTATAAATATAATCTTATCCGAGTAGGTATTAAAGTGGGACTAAGTTGGGGGATCTCACAATCCACCCACCTTAAGAAATTTTGCCCCTGAAATTCATATATTCAGCATGTTGCTAGCCTTAGCATATGTCCTTCTTTGGCCCGTGACCAGAAGCCTTAGCCAACGTCCCTAGTCCAACCCACTATCTAACACGGAACCAGGTTGCTCTGATATCATTTGTAACAACCCGACCCTAAGTGCAAACTAATCGGCTAAGTAATTTCTTTAAAAGTGGTTCACCAAGGTAAAAATCTCTACTCCATTCCCACTTATAAATAGTAGGCATTAGATCTAGGGCTATGTTAAGGGATCTCACAATCCACCCCACCTTAGGAAATTTTGTTGTTGAAATTCCTACACTTGGCCTATTGTTAGCCTCAGCACACATCCTTCTCTCGACTGTGACCCGCAGCCTTAACCAACGTCCCTAGTCCAGCCCATTATCTAACACTGAACTAGGTTGCTCTGATACCATTTTTAACTGGCCCAAAGTACAACATAATGAACCTAAGTCATTTCTTTAGAAATGGTTAACCAACTTAAAGTTTTATGGTCCATTCCAACTTATAAATAGTAGGCATTAGATGTGGGGCTAAGTTGAGGGATCTCACACCATCACAACCAAATAATTCTAGTTAACCTAACTTTCCTCTGCCCAAATGGTGTTATTAACATAGCTATATCTTGTCGTAAATCTCTAACCTAACTCTACTCCAAAAGTTGGATATGTGGTCTCTATGCAATGTTAGGAACATCCCCAAGTAGTTGTCCTCTTGTAGGGTGAAGTAACTACTTGGCCCTTACATCCACAATAATTGCTCCACTTGGTCGGCGGTAGTATAATAAATGGACAGCGGTTGTGCATCATGGATGGCAAAAGTGTGCATTCGGTCGGTGGTAATGCAACACGGTCAGTGGTTGGGTAACTCGGACGGTGATTGTGCATCTCGGACGGCGGTTGTTGTAACGACCTGCCCAAACCGGACGGGGTGTTACTAAAAAAATATAATTTTTTGTAACGATAATATTCCAGAACATGACCGGTACCTAAAAATATAATTGATGTAACAATAATATTCCAAAACATGAATTGATAAACAACAAATAAGTATGGCAATATGTAATATAAATCATAACAATAAATCATGTTCTCTAAAATATAGAGTAACCGTCCCACAATCTCGGACCGTTTCCCATAGCCACATTTATAACATAAGAGAATAATAAGGAAATCCAATTTTTATTATCAATGCACCAACCTGAGTCACTTTTATTCTTCAGTCCAAAACTGCTCACCTGTAGAGGCAATTCCGCATTAGTGATAAAACCACTAAGCCACATAATCAAATAAAACAATTCAATAAAATCCCCATTATTATTTCAAGAGTTTTTTAGTTGTTATGAGCCTATGCCGAGCTTGTTATATGCTGGGAGGGTGGCCACCCCATCCAGCTACCATCCCATGCATGCGCACACACGCTACGTGGCCCACGGCTTGTAGTTATCGATGCTTGCCATTACGCCCTATTACCCCTTTTGGCATGGGGATAGGTGTTCAATCTTTCAGGAGGTGCTACCTTGTGTTGAACTAAGTCGACCCCGGTTGCGTTCCAGCGCATGGTGGTCGGATACTCAAGTCAACCAAGACTCCCACATAGTAATTTTAAGGTTGCGGCCCCGTGTCGGACTGAGTCAATTTCTTGGCCCCGGTTGAACTCGATGCATGGTGGTCGAATTGGGCTCAGGCCGATAAGGGTTGCCAACAAAGCAAAATACAACATTTTAAATAATTATACGGACCTAGATAGTTTGTAAGTGAACTTGCAGCTGTGACCAACAATCCTAATCTGAATCAAAACATAAAATTATACATAAGTATAATTTTATTCGGGTAGAAATGCATGCAACTAAATGCCTAATATATATATCACTATTAAAATTCAATAATATTAAATATTAAATTATTCATGTGATATAATCATTTGAATCCTACTTTACATTTTAAATTAGTTATATAAATCATAATTAACACTTATCAAATAATAAAGTAATTATTAACTCATAAACAAGTATTTAATTATTATTATTAGTATATTTTCTTTTGAGATAATGATTACTTATCCACTATCTTGATGATTTAGTTTACGGTTATAATTATTTAATCGCTATCACTATTCATAGCAATTTAATGAATTATGTTATTCAATTAAATAATTTAAAATAATTTGTATTATTTTAATTCAATTATATTATTAATACAATTATTTTAAAATTTTCAACTTAATAAAGTTTTGAACTTTATTTATTTTTATTAGGCTATTTAGGTTCAATGCTTGTGATTTTTTACCCGATTATAGTTTAATAACCCATTTTCTACATTACTAATTCGTTATTAAAATAATTACTTTATTTACTGAATATTAAACTTATTATGGTAAAGGTAAAATCTTTATCTTCATAATCACTTATAATCTTCCGATTTAATTTAATCGCTTGTAGTGCGCCGATTAATTATCAATTATTATCATTACCGTATTTTTATTACTTGTGACGATTTCGTACAACAATTAATTAGTTAAGTAGGTTTAACCCATAACCCATTAGAATGATTATTTTTAAAGATTTATTACGAGTTAGTATTATTTTTAACTTGAACCACGCCGAGTCAAGTAGTATTTACAAGTTTGCCACCCTCCTTCTTCCCGTCGCCATTATTCTCTTCTCCAAAAACAGGTTTGTCCTTCTTCTCCCAGCCTCAAGACCACTTCTTTCTTGCACCTTGCTACCATTTAGATGTTTAACAACATCAAGCTAGCATTAAAACAGGAAGGATCGGCCACCTTTGGACGATGCAAGGAGGAGGACCGTTCTCCCCACGTCTGCACCAAAAACCAGACCTGAAACGTCTTCTTCTCCAATCCCAAACCAGATCATGACACCATCACTTCCCTTCCCTACCAATCCAATTGGAAGCATAAAGCTCGTGCATTACAGCAACTATCCAATGCAAATCACGTTCTGCACCAAGTCCCGAAACTCCTGGCCAGCAGCACTACCGGAATGCTCCCCTTCTCCCCGCACGACGACCCAACATCAAGGCCAAGCGTCTACCCTCTGAAGCTGCCATGACAGTGTCTGTTTAAGCAGAACGTCGTCCCTACCATCACCCTTGCAACTACGCCCACTCACAGCTGCAATTACGCTACCCACTGGAAGCTTGAGACATGGCAAGCCATCCCTTCGACCTAGCAACCAGAGGGGTCATCAAGGGTGTGAGGGGAAGCCTTGCAAACTTGTTTACAGTTGCCTATCTTGCCAACAATTTGCACCCGTCGGTCATGGACGGGATTTTAGTTTTCCAGTTTAGTTTAGTTCTTTTCTTTCTTGTTGATTTGAGACTTTCGTTACATGATTAACAAGCTTACTATCAATTAAAAAATATTCATGCAAGAAAATTAAGAACAGGGAGATAGGAAAGATACCCAAGCAAGGAAGAAACACCGGGAAGGAAGAGGAGAACTAGGCGGCTAAGGTGAGGAAGACACCCCTACACCCGTACGTGAAAAATGACGTCCTCTTTCGAAATTTATAAAATGAAAATGACGGCTAGGGTATGTGAAAACACCCCTGCACCCATATTTCATTTAACCAGGTAAATAATAAAATGGGTAAATAATTAATCAGGTAGAATTAACTGAGTAGAGAATAAAACACGTTCGGTCCTTCCCGGAGAGGGTTAGAATATATTATTATTATTATTATTTCACAGTCTTTACAATATCCCCAACTTAGAAATGTTTCGTCCCCGAAATATTATAATGGCAACCGGATCCATCATGATTACAAGACAATCACAATTAATTATTTATTCGGTATCAGTTCGTGCTACCACAATCATAAGAAATCTTATGTCACGAACCGGCTAGGGTATTTCCTTGTCATTTCTTGTTCAGTCTCCCATGTAGTTTCCTCTGACTACTGATTTTTCCACAATACCTTTACCAAAGGAATTTCCTTGTTCCTGAGTGTCTTTATTTCTCTTACCAGGATCCGGATCGGCTTTTCTCGTAGGTTAAATCTGATTGTAGCTCTAAGTCTTCAAAATTGGTGATGATATGATCTTCATCTCGTGCATATTTCTATACCATTGACACATGAAAAACATTGTGTACTCCAACGAGGCTTGGCGATAATGCTAGTCTATATGCACAATTTCCAACTCGATCCAGGATTGGAAACAGTCCTGTGAATCTTGGCTTCAACTTCCCTAATATTTTAAATCTAATCACCACCTTTGTAGGAGATGTCTATAGGTACACAAACTCCCCAACTTGGAACTCTAGGTCCTTCCATCGAGTATCAGCATAACTCTTTTGTCGATCCTGAGCTGCCTTAAGCCTTTGCTGAATGAGTTTCACCTTTTCAGTTGCTTCCCTCACCATCTCTAGCCCGACAATAACTACTTTCGTACACTCCAACCAGCATGACAGAGATCTGTAGGGCCTACCATATAAGGCTTCAAATGGTGCCATCCCTATACTAGCTTGGTAAGAGTTATTGTAGGTGAATTCAGCCAAAGCTAAATGTTTTTTCCAATCACCTCCCCAATCTAGTATGCAAGCTCTCAACAAATCTTCCAAAGTTTGAATAGTCTTCTCACTCTGACCATCAATCGAGGGATGATATGCTGTACTCAGCTTGATTTGGGTCCCCATGGATTTTTGGAAAGCTTCCCAAAAATGTGAGGTGAAGAGAGGATCTAGGTCGAAGACTACCTCCTTTGGAATCCCATGCAACTTGACAATATTGTTAACATACAATCCTACCAAGTATTCTGTTGTCCTCATCGATTTCGTGGGGATGAAATGAGCTACCTTAGTTAGTTGGTCCACAACTAACCATATGGAGGCATGCTTCTTCTAAGTCCTTGGGACCTTTGCAATAAAATCGCATGTGACACACTCCCATTTCTAGGTTGGTATTTCTAAAGGTTGCAATAGTCCTCCAGGTAGTTGATGTTGGGCTTTGATCTGTTGGAAAGTCTGACACTTGGTGACAAAATCCACAACATCCTTCTTCATCCCAATCCACCAGTAGGTTTGCTTTAAATCTTGATACATTTTAGTAACTCTAGGGTGTATCGAGAACTTTGAGCGATGAGCCTCCTCCAAGATATTCTGCCTTAGTGCATCATCCTTTGGTACACACAACCTTCCTTTAAATCTAATCACACTATTGGAATCAGCTACATTGTCAGGAATCTTGTCCAACATTTCATTTAGCTCCTCATCACCCATTTGTGCTAGCTTAACACGATCAACTAAATCATTAGAAATAACCAAATTTGACAATAATCCTATTAGTTGCTCCACAAGGTTGTTAGCCACCACTTTTGCTGACATGGTCCAAAGTCTAGCTAACTGCTGACTTTTGTCTACCTCCCTTTCAACTCAACGCGTCGGCTTCCACATTCGCTTTCCCTGGATGGTATAAGATTTGGAAGTCGTAGTCCTTCAAATATTCTATCCACCGCCTCTATCGAAGGTTATGGTCATTCTGGGTGAAGATATACTTCAAACTCTGGTGGTCAGTGAAGACTTCGAACTAGGCTCTATACAAGTATTGTCTCCAAATCTTCAAGGCAAAAACCACTGCTGCCAGTTCCAAGTCATGGGTAACATAATTTTGCTCATGAATCTTCAGTTGACGAGAGGCACAGGCCACCACCTTACCTTCTTGCATAAGGACACATCCTAAACCCAACAGAGATGCATCACTGAAGACTATGAATCCTTAATTACCATTTGGCAGTGTGAAAACATGTGCAGTTGTTAGACTATTCTTCAGAGACCGGAAACTCTCCTCGCACTTATTGCACCATTCGAACTTGACTCCCTTCCTTGTGAGTTTGGTCATCGGCAATTCTACTAAGGAGAAGTCTTTAATGAATTTCTTGTAGTAACCCACTAAACCAAGGAAGATTCTAATGTCAGTGATTGACTTGGGTTGTGGCCAATCAGTGATTACTTTCACTTTTGGTAGATCCATTGTAATTCCAGCCTTTCAGATAATATGACCAAAGAAGTTTACCTCCTTCAACTAGAAGTCACACTTTGAGAGCTTGGCAAACAGTTGATTTTCTCTCAGAACTTGATGAGTAATGGACAGGTGCTTCACATGCTCTTCTTCATTATTTGAATAGACTAGAATGTTGTTTGCAAACACGATAATAAACTTGTCCAAGTATGCATGAAATACTGTGTTCATGAGTGACATAAAGGCCGCCGGTGCATTTGTTAGACCAAAAGGCTTGACCAGAAACTCATAATGTCCATACCAAGTTCGAAAATCCATTTTCTGTACGTCTGACTCCTTTACTCATAACTGGTGATAACCAAACCGCGAGTCTATCTTAGAAAGTACTCTGGCTGTTTTTAGCTAATCAAACATGTCATCAATCCTCATTAAGGGGTACCAATTCTTGACTGTCACTTGATTGAGTTTTTGATAGTTAATACACAGCCGAAGTGATCCATCTTTCTTCATCACAAACAAAACAAGGGCTCCCCAGGGTGAAGTACTTAGTCGGATGAAGCCTACTTGCAACAACTCTTTTAGTTGGCTCTTTAACTCTTTGAGTTCTGCTGGAGCCATACGGTATGGTGCTTTAGAAATTGGTGCTGTTCCAAGTGCTAGATCAATGGCGAACTCCACTGCCCGCTTAGGAGGTAACTCTGGAAGTTTGTCTGGGAATACATCGGGAATCTCTGCTACCACAGTAAACATGTACAAATCTTTGGGTTTTGACTCAGACTCAACTAAGTTAGCCGAAAAGGCTCTACAATCCTCACCAAACAACTCTTTGGTTTTTTTCCTTGGATTTCCACCAGTAAGATGCTTCTTCCTGAAGCATGCTTGTTGCCAACCTCACTTGATGGTGGTGGGGCACAGACAGAGCCCTAAATGCTTTTTAAGTAATATCTATCCAGCTTTCTGCCTTCATTGTATCGATCCCTCCAATAAATACTTCAACTCAATTCTTCCTGAATTTTTCCACAGTGTAACGGTCACTATCGTCAATCGCTGGCGGCACCACTTGTCAGACTACCGATGGCATGGGGTTTGGACACTCCCCTTGGTCGCCCGGGTCAGGTAACCTTGCCTGCCCTTGGGCACTTTCCTGACGACCATTCGGGGTGATTCTGGGACTCGGTGCTACCCGCCCTTGGGCACTTTCCTGACCACCATTCGGGGTGATTCTGGGACTCGGTGCTACCCGCCCTTGGGCACTCCCCTGACCACCATCTGGGTGATTCTGGGATCCAGTTCTTAGTTTGAGGCTCCATTCCCTGCTACCACTCCTAGTAACAACTAAACAATATTTTGAACCACAAAATTTGTACTTGCTGATGCCTGCGCCAATCATTGTATGGCCGTCAAGATCTGGGCCAATACATTCTCTGTGCTCGAATTTGGCTGCGCAGATCGGCTTCATTGTCTACAAGTGCCTGCCATCTGAAACATCAAAAAATTTTTCCCAGCATGCTTCATTAATATGTTCTGTTTCAGTTATGACTTAGGTTTATTAGCGAATGAATTTGTTAATTCAAAACACAACACAGTGGGAAAAGATAACTATTGGACTTTTCAACAAGGTACTTGACTCATAAAATGTGAGCTTGTGGGAAACAAGGCTCTGATACTACCTGTAACGACCCGCCCGAACCGGACCTGGTGTTACCTAAAAGTATAATTTATGTAACGATAATATTCGGTGTTACTTAAAAATATAATTGATGTAAAGATAATATTCCAAAACATGAATTGATAAACAACAAATAAGTCTAGCAACATATAATATAAATCATAACAATAAATCATGTCCTCTAAAATATAAAGTAACTGTCCCACAGTCTCGGACCATTTCCCATAGCCATATTTATAACACAAGAGAATAATAAGGAAGTCCAACTTCTATTATCAATGCACCAACTTGAGTCACTTTTATTCTTCAGCCCAAAGCTGCTCACCTGTGGAGGCAATTCCGCATTAGTGATAAAACCACCGGGCTCATTATATGCTGGGAGGGATGGCCACCCCATCCATCTATCATCCCATCCATGCGCACACACGCTATGTGGCCCATGGCCTGTAGTTACTAATGTTCCCATTTACTCACCCTCACGGTATCACAAGTGCATAATGAGCTGTCTTGCGCTATTGCGCCCTGTTGCCCCTTTCGGCATGGGGACAAGTGTTCAATCTTTCAAGGGGTGCTGCCTTGTGCCGAATTCAGTCAACTCTGGTTGCGTTCCAGCACATGGTGGTTAGATACTCAAGTCGACCAAGAATCCCACATTGTAATTTTAAGGGTGTGGCCCCGTGTCGGACAGAGTCAATTCCTTGACCCCGGTTGCACTCGGTGGATGGTGGTCGAATCTGGGTTCAGGCCGACCAGGGCTACCAACAAGGGAAAATACAACATTTAAAATAATTATACGGATCTAGATTGTTCGTTAGTGAACTTGTAGCTGTGACCAACGATCCTAATCTGTCTGAGAACATAAAATTATACATAACTATAATTTTATTCGGGTAGAAATGCATGCAACTAAATGCCTATATATATATATATATATCACTATTAAAATTAGACATTATTAAATATTAAATTATTCATGTGATATAATCATTTAAATCCTACCTTACGCTATAAATTAATTATCTAAATCAAAATTAACACTTAACAATTAATAAAGTAATTATTAATTCATAAACAAGTATTTAATTATTATTATTATTAGTATATTTTCTTTTGAGATAATGATTACTTAACTACGATCTTGATGATTTAGTTTACAATTATAATTATTTAATCACTATCATTATTCATATCAATTTAATTAATTAAGTTGTTCGATTAAATAATTTAAAATAATTTTTATTATTTTAATTCAATTATATTATTAATACAATTAGTTTAAATTATTCAACTCAATAAAGTTTCAAACTTTATTTATTTTCATTAAGCTATTCAGGTTCGACGCTTGTGAGTTTTTACCCGATTATAGTTTAATAACTCATTTTCTACATTATTAATTCATTATTAAAATAATCACTTTATTTACCTAATATTAAAATTATTACGGTAAAGGTAAAATATTTATTTTTATAATCACTTCTAATCATCCGATTTAATTTAATTGTTTGTAGTATGCCAATTAATTATCGACCGTTAATCATTACCGTATTTTTATTACTTTTGGTGATTTCATACAACAATTAATTAGTTAAGTAACTTTAACCCATAACCCATTAGAATAATTATTTTTAAAGATTTATTATGAGTTAGTATTATTTTTAACTTGAGCCACGTAGAGTCAAGTAGTATTTACAAGTTTGCCACCCTTCTTCTTCTTCTTCTTCACGTCGCCATTCTTCTTTTTTCCAAAAACAGGTTCGTCCTTCTTCTCCCAGCCTGAAGACCACTTCTTTCTTGCACCTTGAGACCATTTAGATGTTCAACAACATCAAGCCATCATCAAAACAGGAAGGATCGGCCACCTTTGGATGACACAAGGAAGAGGACCATTCTCCCCACGTCTGCACCAAAAACCAGACCTGTGACGTCTTCTTCTTCAACCCAAAACCAGATCATGACTCCATCAACTACTTCCCTTCCCTACCAATCCAATTGGAAGCATAAAGCTCGTGTCCTACAGCCACTATCCAATGCGAAGCATAAAACTCCTGGCCAGCAGAACCGCCGGGGATGCTCCCCTTCTCCCCGCACAATGACCCAACATCAAGGTCAAGCGTCTACCCTCTGAAGCTGCCATGACATCGTTTGTTTTAGCACAATGTCGTCCCTTCCGTCACCCTTGCAATCCACGCCCACTCACAGCTGCAATTCTGCCACCCACCGTAAACTAGGGACATGGCAAGCCATCCCTTCGACCCAGCAATCAGAGGGGTTGTCAGGGGTGTGAGGGGAAGCCTTGCAAACTTGTTTACAGATGCCCATCTCGCCAACAATTTGCGCCCGTCAGCCATGGACGGGATTTCAGTTTTCTAGTTTAGTTTAGTTCTTTTCTTTCGTGTTGATTTGAGAGTTTAGTTACACGATTAACAAGCTTACTATCAATTAAAAAGAATATTCATGCAAGAAAATTAAGAAGAGGGAGATAGGAAGGATACCCAAGCAAGGAAGAAACACCGGCAGGGGAAGAGGAGAACTAGGTGGCTAAGGTGAGGAAGACGCCCCTACACCCATATGTGGAAAATGACATCCTCTTTCAAAATTTATAAAAATGAAAATGATGGCTAGGGTATGTGAAAACACCCCTACACCCATATTTCATTTAACTGGGTAAATAATAAAATGGGTAAATAATTAACCGGGTAAAATTAACTGGGTAGAGAATATAAGACGTTCGGTCCTCCTCGAACCGCATTCAAATATATTATTATTATTATTATTTCACAGTCTTTACAGTTGTGCTACTTTGACGTTGAAGCCTGATCTTGATCATGTGCATCGTGAACCCATTACTTTCTCTTGCATGTTTATCTCCATGTGTCTATCTCCCTAGTGGTAGTTGCTATCAACTTAGGTTATCCAACCATGCATGTTTGATCCGGAGGGCTCTAGATCATAGTGGTGACAAGTACAATGTAAAGATAATGTTGAGCCCACACTAGTTTCCTAGAATATAGAGTAATTGTTCCCATAAGCGTTGATTACCTCTCACTAGAAATCACTGATCTAGGTTTCGTATATTGAGTGAAATCCAATCAACCTTCTAAATCTGTGGTTGAAGGTAATCTTGCTCATCCTTGGTATGTTCATGATTCTGTATCTTGAATAGTAGCCACCAATATTCTTGAGATAGACATACACTAGTGGACGAGGGGAGGCGGTGAAGTGTCCATTGAGACTGTAGATCCACCTCGCTATTCATCCTCATCCACAGCCTTCTCCTAGAAGTGGTCCATCTCAAGTCATCTCTTCAAACCCTCATTTGTGTTCCAAGTACTTCAGTGGCTCCATTGTCATAGCCACATCCTTCATCCATAAGGATCTGTATAAAGGTCCAAGTTCTCCAATGTAGACCTCTGACCATGCCCAATGGATCTATTTAAGGTACTTGATGGTCCATGCTCATGTGTCACATAACTACATGAGTATCTCCATACTCAAGCTTCCTACTGGTGTCATCTCTAATAACTTTGTCTCACAACGTACACCATGTCCTAAGGAAGGATTGATGTGCCGATATGCGAGAGACAAGCAAGTGCTACAATGTGGTTACCAAAGTTCTAGGTACTCCCAGTCACCATCCCACTCAACCTCAGCTAACTGAACATGTAAACCGTCTTAAGTCATCCAAATCTCTACTATGGAAAATGGAAAAACATATCTCTGAGTTTATTAAGACATTCGAAGGGATCCATGCTTGCATCTACAAAAATAATTATCTCATATCCATTTTATAACTTCTCAGACCGGTAACACTAAAAGACACTTCTCATATCCATTTTATAACTTCTCCCAGTCACCATGTCCTCACACTTGGCTCGAAACAAAAGTCTTCCATCTCAATTGACCAAGACATGGCTCTGATACCAATTAGTAACATGTCAAAAAACATCGAACATAAATAAAAGTAAGAAAGTAAATAACTGCGTTGAACACAAGTGTGTGTAGCGTTTATCTATCCTCCCACCAAAGTTGACTAATGATTGCAAGACATACGTATATTATATGAAAAACGTTAGTAATGAATATTCCTGGTCCAAAAAATAATTAATACAAACTAGCAAGTGGGTATTTCATTACCCACGAAAACTTGCCAAACTTCAAGATTGCCTCACATTGGGCAGTAAGCAAATATACTAAAGCAAGTGCCAGCTTGCATGCATAGCTCATAATCATATTCATAAATACAATGCTTACACTCTCAAGTCTTCCACATCACCTGCCACGGTAATCGAGTGGCAAAATGAACATTTAAGTTAGTGCCACAAATTCTAGAAATCTACTACATTACGTAGTACCATCATACACCGGACTACCTTAGGGTTTGGATGAGTACTATCTCTATACCATCATTCCTTTATTCGTGAAATCTGCAAAAATGCACGTCCAACATCGGAGAGATGCAATAAAACGCCACCGAAGCCATCCTACGCATAAAACATGATTAAACTCGGCACGCCGATGCTATCCTACGGACCTATGGTCCAAGCTCCAACTGCATCTACACATCTACGGCGAGCACAGACTCTGAAACCTACATCAGAACTGACTACTAAGTAAAATACTAACATTTATATATAATGCATGCTCGTGGTGTGTGCTCATATCATCAATACATCATAATAAAGAAATAGTGCCAACAAGCCTACAACTAAACACTTGGCACACAAATCGAGACATAATAATAATAAATAACTTATAAATAAATAAACAAAAAAAATACACTCATAGATAATTAGGTAAATAATAAATTCATGAACATACATAATACTCCAAACAGAAAATAATAATATGATTATACTACATAAATACATAACTAAACACGAGTAAACATCATATATATTTGTACTAGTAAAAATATTAATAATTAAATAAACAACCTAATAATTAAATAAATAAATAAATGACTAATATTAATTAATCATGAAGAATAATAATCTAAATAGCAAATATACGAGCATACGACAAATACGTATAAATAATAACACAAGTAAGAAAATAATTAATAATCAATCAATTAATCAAATTCAATAAGATAAACATGAATAAAATTAATATCTATGAATATATACATTATGAATAACAATGATTACTCACATAATCATTCATCATAGTAAACAAATATATAAATAATAAGAAATGAATGATTATGAATAAATATATAAATAAATATATAAATAAATAAAAGAATTAATGTAACACCCTGATTTCAGTTCACCAAAGAACCGGATCAGAAATGTTATGATCAAGTCGAGTCACGTTTAAATTTGTCGGTCAGTATGACTTGATCGATAAAATAGATTGAAACAACCTTCTTGGAGTCATAAGAATGGAACACACCGTTAAATACATGTCAAAACATATTAAATAAAAGTAAAAAGGTAAATAACTACACTTACGCCCTCACATCTTCCATATCACTCACCACGATATGCGAGTGGGAATAGGAACAATTAAGTTAGTGCAAGAAATTCTGGAAATTTGCTACAATACGCCGTGCTCTCACACATCGCACTACCTCAGGGAGTACTAGTGCGATTCATATATATCTCTATACTGCTCACTCTCTTATTTGTGAAATCTGTAAAAATGTGCATACTAATATAATATGCTTAGGAAAGATGCTTGTATCTTATAATTTTGGAGCTTAAGTTTAAAAACCAACAAGGGATATCATCCTCACAATTTTATTAAACATGTGTACAAACACGACTAAATGGCTCTACGCTGGAGGGATCCGATAAAACACTGCTAATGTCGTCCTACGTTTAAAACATGATTAAACTATACACGTAAGCAGTCAAGCAGAGAGGGAGAGTCCTACGAACCTGTAGTCAAAACTCCAAGCATATCTGCACATCTTGGTGAGCTCGGATTTGGAAACATACATTGGAACACACTACTAAGTAAAATAATAATATCTCTATATGATGCATGTTCGACGTATGTGCTCATATGATCAAATACATATAATAAAGAAAACAGTGCTAACAAACCTATAACTAAACATTTGGCACAAAAATTGACACATAATGTAACACCTCGTTTCGGCTCACCCGTGAACCGACCAGGAAATGTCACCGGCGACCGAATCGTTCGCTAATCTACTGGGTTTGGTTAAGCCGACCCGGATCTGCACTCGGTGTCTCAAGATGGAGATGCAAACATGAAATGCATGGATGGGATGCGTGGGTTCTAACGTAGTCGTACATGCATGCTATGATGTGCAAGCAAAACAAAGCCATGCAACGGCAAGAAATTTTTAATTAAAAATTATCCACAACAAGGGTATATAAATATTTTATCAAAATACGATAAAACATGATAATCTACCGTAGCATTCATCATAATCTCTTTCGTTTCAATTGAACCGAGCCTGAACTCCAAACCTCATTCACACGTAGCAATAATACACCGTCATTATAGATTACATGTGGCAGGTACATGTGTGCGCGGTTCCGTGCTGCTCCTTCGCAGTCCCGACACCTTTCATCCCTCGCATTTCTCACCTACATATATATACAAAAACTGTTAGTAACGAGTGTTACCGGCCCAGAAAATAACTAATATCTATCTGGCACAGGAGAGCAAACTCTCCTATTGAATGAAAACCACATACTTCCTCAAGAACTCTCATCAGGGCACATACGGGAGCCGTCGCCCTCGGGTCGACAGCGTCCCCCTATCCTTCATATTCTCATACCTCGGCCATTTCTCTATTGCTTCTCGCATCAAATCTCATTCCTTTCCGCCCTCTGCACCTTCCATATTACTCCTAGCCTTGAGCACGAAGGCCGAGTACTCTCAGGCAGTCTCCTTCAGTACCCTTTGAAACCACAAGTCTAGACGCGCACTGCAATGCAGTACCCGTGAACCTCCACACTTCTCCGGGTTTGAGGAACTCAAAGGTGGAGTTGTCAGGATCCCTCGGGAATGAAACGGCCTGCACACCATTCCAGAGCCCACTATCGACACACACGTGCCCGCTTGCGTAGCACGGTAGTCGGATTTCCCTCATTCAATCTCTCACTGAAAACGCGAAAACTATACATATATATAGGTCTAGGTTGGGATTCATACAATAGGCCCGAAGGCATCGTGAGCTGGATCTGAAGTTCGAAAACAAACTCGAGGGATCTCATCCTCGAGGGTTATTAATCCGAAACAAAACTGTTGGTTAAATGGCCCGAGTTAAGTGGGATCCGATAAAATGCCACTTAACTCGTCCTGCACATGACAAATCAAATCCACAATAGAATAGTGTAAAACAGAGAACGAGTCCTAAACGGACCTGGTAGAAGCTCCAAACGGGTCCACCGCGCCTAGGCGGCGAGCTGCTACACCGTACCTACACAATCAAGCTAAAAACTAACGCCCGCATGATGAATCACACATCCTATAGCATGCACACACAATAAACACAATCGCGCATCAATCAACACACATCAACCTATATCAATTCTAGCAAGCCTACTTAGGCTAATTTGCATTAGATCATGATCATTACCTAATTACCCTAATTAGTTTGTTAGCCTCCATTTTTAACACCACTCAATTAAACAAATTTCATATTTTATCCATAATCAAATCTACATTTATATATATTATTATAACACACAATTCACCAATCCTACCATGCAATTCTAACAATCAATACTTTCAAATAAATAGTTTCTTAGCCTCCATTGTTTTCGTTTCGTGGCTCGAAACTCGAATTCTGCACCTAGCGGCATCCGAAGTCCGATCAGATTGGACCGGGTGCGTTCGGCGGATGATCCAGCGAATATCCCATGAATCCAATATTCCGGCGATTCCGGCGTTTTTCCGACGAGTGTCGGCAGTTTTCTGGCGGATTTCGGCGGTTATCCGGCGATGATTTGGGACGGGGCAATCAAGGGGTCTATCGCACCAGCTCGACGAGCTTGGCCGATGGTGGTGTCAAACAATGTAGCAGGGGCGGCGATGGCTGTCGATGGCGGAGTCGAAAATGGGCGGCGGTGGCGGCGTGCTCCGATTGGGGCTACGGCCGGCCTCGACGGCAATCGGAATGATGGGGGAAACGTCGGCAACAGCGAGGGGGTGGTCGTCGGGGTCACAACGGCGATGGCACGGCCCGTACGGTGGCGGAATCAGGCTCAGAGTGGCGACAGCCGAGGTGGCTTCACGGCATCGTGGTGGCGCGCCAGCAGGCGATCGGTGGTTGGGGTTGGTCGGGGCGGCACGACGACAACGATGGCATGGCGGAGCTGCGTCGATCAGCGGCAGGGCGACGTCATCAGCGGCGGCGGCACACAACGGCGAGGGTTTGGGTGAAGAAGGGTCGGGAGGGAGAAAATACCCTCAATGGCAGTTTCTTAATTAAGTATTGACTAGATTCCTATTCGAGTCAAAATAATAACTAGTTCGTAATAAGTTCTTAAAAAAATCTAGAAAAATATGGAAAAATTCCATAAAATAAAATAAACACAACAACATCCAAATGGCATGCTCTATAACTAATTACCGCAAATGGACGGTCCATCCCTGCTGCCCAAGTTGGTACCGAAATGGACGGTCTTGGTGGTCGTGTTGTTTGCATTCCTCTCTGATCCAAGGCCTGTTGTTCTTGTCCTGTCATGCTAGCTACAAGTCCTCTCTGCTGCTGCCTCAGTAGCTATTGGTCTCTGCCTCTCTGCTGTGGTTGTTGCTGAGGAGCTGGGAGTGCAAGTTTCTGCAGAGGTGCTGGGAGTGTCATTCATTGGGTCTGGCTAGTTGGACAAGT
Organism: Piper betle; assembly: GCA_033002965.1. Taxonomy (NCBI): domain Eukaryota; kingdom Viridiplantae; phylum Streptophyta; class Magnoliopsida; order Piperales; family Piperaceae; genus Piper; species Piper betle. Next base: position 81,570 of record JAURVB010012940.1, on the reverse strand, counting down.
TGCGGCTCTATGCCCTAGTTGACCGCAACTATAGCATACGTCTGTGCCTACACTGCACTCTGCAACTCTATGTCCTCGCTGACCGCATCTGTAGCATGCGTCTATGCCTGCTGTGCACTCACCTCCATGACGACGTCGACAATTCTGACAGAAGGGTGCTCTATAGCCCTGAACTTGGGCATCCATAGCCCTCATGGCAACTGGTGCATCTGACCGATGTCTCTGTTGTTCTCCCTGCTCTGGCTGATACGGCCTCGAATGTTGCTGCCTCTGGTCAACATCCTGGCGAGGTCTAGCTGCTATAACTCGTTATGCCTCGCTTGTAGCTCTCACAACATCACCGAAAGTAGCAAACTTCCTATCCAAATAGGCCATCCTGATCTCGTGATGGAGGCCTTTGTAAAAACTCTCTATCCTTCTTTCTTTGGCGGACGCCAAGTCTGGTGCAAATCTCTCTAGAGCTCTAAACCTAGTCTCGTATTGTACCACTGTCATGGGTCCCTGCCTCAGTGTTTGGAATTCTCGTTCCTTTCTTTTCCTGACGTTTGGCGGGAAATACTTTCCATTGAATTCCGCCCTAAATTCCTCCCACGTGATGTCCTGGGGCTAATGATGGGCGAATACAGAATTCTGGACCGAACTCTACCATATCCTAGCTTCGTCCTGGAATGCTCTTGTGATGATGCGCACTCGGTGCTCCATGAGGCATGCCATAGTGTCAAACACACCTATGGCTGACGATATCCACAAGAATGCCTCTTTTGCGTCCAACTTTCCGAAGAAAGGTCGTCCACCATTCTTCACGAACTTCTCATACTACCACAGTCCCAATTTCCTCGTATCCACTGATCTGTTCAATCCTTCTCCTTGCTCACACCGAGGAATTTGTGGTCCCGTACCTGCTGGTATTCCGTCAAATCTTGTAGCTCCACTTCCACTTGCAGTCTGCCCGCTACCTATTGCTGCGGTTCCACTGATGTTTGGTCTCATCCTCGCCTGAAGTGGGGCAAATAGAGGAGCTGTCGTTGGAGTAGTCCTCTGAGGAGGAGGCGGCGGGACTGGGTCTGTGGAAACTGCTGGCTCTCCCGGTGCCTCTTCACCCACTGCTGTTCTCTTCTCAGTTCTGGCCACAGAAAGGGCTATCTGTTTGAGCTCTCTCCTAAATTCCTCCTGATCTTGCTGCATTTGTCTCCTAAATTCTTCCTGACTTTGCAGCATTTGTATCTGGTCTTCCACTAACCTGGTGATCGCTGCGTCTCTCTCCTGTCGACTAGTTTTGGTGCCGTAACTGTCACGACCATTGTCTCGGTCCCGGCGACTATCACGGTCCCGATGACTATCTCGGTCTCGACGACTATCTCGGTCGCGGCGACTGTCTCGATGATGGCTCTCACCATGTTGGCTAGCTGAAACTAGCACACTGACCTCTACTGGTGGCAGGGTAGTCTTAGGTTGACTGGAGGCGGCGTCACTATGAACAAGGCTAGGACTATCCTGTTTGGCTACTGGAGGTGATGGGGACCTAATCTGTGTCCGGCGGATCTGTGTCACCATTCTGCTCCAAACTCCTGATCTGATCTGTTCACCATGTCACACCACCGACTCATAAGAAAATCTGTAAACCAAAACATAAAGATAGAAAAGTACCTGTCGGTACAGCTCGGAGCAGCTTCGGCACACATGTAACCTGTAATGCATCTACCATCTTAATCAACCAAGGGTAAGCTCTGATACCACTATTGGTATCAGAGAACATATGCTAAGAGTTGGCTCTGATACCACTATTGTAACACCCCGTTTCGGCTCACCTGTGAACCGACCCAGAAATGTCACTGGCGACCGAACCGTTCACTAATCTATTGGGTTCGGTTAAGCCGACCCGGATCTGCCCTCGGTGTCTCAAGATGGAGATGCAAACATGAAATGCATGGATGGGATGCGTGGGTTCTAACGTAGTCCTACATGCATGCTATGATGTGCAAGCAAAACAAAACCATGCAACGGCAAGAAATTTTTAATTAAAAATTATCCACAACAAGGGTATATAAATATTTTATCAAAATACGATAAAACATGATAATCTACCGTAGCATTCATCATAATCCCTTTCGTTTCAATTGAACCGAGCCTGAACTCCAAACTCACTACTCATTCACATTTATCCATTCATTTCATATCAAGCAATTTATCTAAACAAACACATCAAAATTATCATTCACGTAGCAATAACACACCATCATTATAGATTACACGCGGCAGGTACATGTGTGTGCGGTTCTGTGCTGCTCCTCCGCAGTCCCGTCAGCTTTCATTCCTCGCATTTCTCACCAACATATATATAGAAAAACCGTCAGTATTGAGTGTTACCGGCCCGGAGAATAACTAATATCAATCTAGCACAGGAGAGCAAACTCTCCTGTTGAATGAAAACCATATACTTCCTCAAGAACTCTCATCAGGGCACATACGGGAGCCGTCACCCTCGGGTCGACAGCGTCCCCCTATCCTTCACATTCACATACCTCGGCCATTTCTCTATCGCTTCTCGCATCAAATCTCAATCCTTTCCGCCCTCTGCACATTCCATATTACTCCTGGCATTGAGCACGAAGGCCGACTATTCTCAAGCAGTCGCCTTCAGTACCCTTTGAAACCACAAGTCTAGACGTGCGCTGCAATGTAGTAACCGTGAACCTCCACACTTCTCCGGGTTTGAGGAACTCAAAGGTGGAGTTGTCAGGATCACTTGGGAATGAAACGGCCCGCACACCATTCCAGAGCCCACTATCGACACACACGTGCCCGCTCGTGTAGTACGGTAGTCGAATTTCCCTCATTCAATCTCTCACTGAAAACACGAAAACTATACATATATATAGGTCTAGGTTGGGATTCATACAATAGGCCCGAAGGCATCGTGAGCTGGATCTGAAGTTCGAAAACAAACTCGAGGGATCTCATCCTCGAGGGTTATTAATCCGAAACAAAACTGTTGGTTAAATGGCCCGAGTTAAGTGGGATCCGATAAAATGCCACTTAACTCGTCCTGCACATTACAAATCAAATCCACAATAGAATAGCATAAAATAGAGAACGAGTCCTAAACGGACCTGGTAGAAGCTCCAAACGGGTCCACGCGCCTAGGCGGCGAGCTCCTACATCGTACCTACACATCAAGCTAAAAACTAACGCCCGCATGATGAATCACACATCCTATAGCATGCACACACAATCAACACAATCGCGCATCAATCAACACACATCAACCTATATCAATTCTAGCAAGCCTACTTAGGCTAATTTGCATTAGATCATGATCATTACCTAGTTACCCTAATTAGTTTCTTAGCCTCCATTTTGAACACCACTCAATTAAACAAATTTCATATTTTATCCTTAATCAAATCTACATTTATATATATTATTATAACACACAATTCACCAATCCTGCCATGCAATTCTAACAATCAATACTTTCAAATAATTAAGTTAAAATAAATTATACCTCGTGTCGTCGAAAATCAGCAACGGCTAGGGTTTTCGTTTCTTGGCTCGAAACTCGAATCTGGCACCTAGCGGTGTCCGAAGTTCGATCAGATTGGACCGGGTGCATTCAGCGGATGATCCGGCGAATTTCTCACGAATCCAATTTTCCGGCGGTTTTCCGATGAGTGTCGGCAGTTTTTCGGCGGATTCCGGCGGTTTTCCAGCGATGATTCGGGACGGAGCAATCAAGGGGTCTATCGCACCAGCTCGACGAGCTTGGTCCGATGGTGGTGTCAAACAATGTAGCCGGGGCGGCGATGGCCATCGACGGCAGCGTCGAAAATGGGCTGCATTGGCGGCTTGCTCCGATCGGGGCTACGGCCGGCCTCGACGGCAGTCGGAATGATGGGGGAAACGTCGGCGATAGTGAGAGGGTGGTCGTCTGGGTCACAGCGGCGAGGGCGCGGCCCGGATGGCGGCGGAATCAGGCTCGGAGTGGCGATGTAACGACCCGCCATTTTTCATGATAATATTGTGGGCCTAACTGGCTAGGTGTTACTCAAAATTAAAGCAATTATGTCAAACATTATTAGAAATCATAACTTATAATAAAATCCCACAGTCTTGGACCGTTTCCCAGCAGCCACACTTATTCCTCAATTAAATAACAAAAAGGAGTCCTCATATTACTTTGCTCCATGCTCTAGTTGTCAATCATCTAATCTCGGATCTGCACACCTGCGGAGGCAATTCCGCGTTAGTGATTACAACACTAAGTAGTATAATAGATAAAACAAACAAGTACATTCCACCATTTTCATATATTTATTTTAATATGCGGTGGAGCGATTCCGCTATACTCCAAAACAATGCGGAGGAGGTGTCCGCTGTGATCCGCACACCCCGGCCGTAGCCTTTTTATGGGGAGGCTACCACTACCGTCTCCAGTGCCAGTGCCTCGCACACCCCGGCCGTAGCCTTTTTGTGGGGTAGCTATCACTGCACTCGGGTGATTGCTATGCCCCGTTTGTGGGGAAGCTCTCACTACCAATTCTAGTGCCAGTGCCTCGCACACCCCGGCCGTAGCCTTTTTATGGGGAGGCTATCACTGCACTCCAGTGCCAATGCCTTGCACACCCCGGCCGTAGCCTTTTTGTGGGGCGGCTATCACTGCACTCAGGTGATCGCTATGCCCCGTTTGTGGGGAAGCTCTCACTGCCAACTCTAGTGCCAGTGCCTCACACACCCCGGCCGTAGCCTTTTATGGGCGGCTATCACTGCACTCAGTGCCAGTGCCTCACACACCCCGGCCGTAGCCTTTTATGGGGCGGCAATCACTGCACTCTAGTGCGATGGAGGAATCGCTGTGCCTCACTCACCCCGGCCGTAGCCTTTTTATGGGGCGGCTATCACTACTCCAAAACAATATCGATGCATCACAAGATTCACACACATAACACGACCCAGTGTCGGACTGAGTCAATTCTTTAACCCCGGTTGCACTTCGTGCATGGTGGTCGAATCTGGGCTCAGGCCGACCTAGGCTACCAACAAGGAAAATACGATGTTCTACCTATTATACGTACCTGACTTGCGGGTTCGTCCGACTGTAATCCGCTAACCCTAATATGAACGGGGCATAAAATTATACATTAGTATAATTTTACTCGCGTCGAAAATGCATGCAACTAAATATTTAATATATGCCACATTAATTAATTTATTTAATTCGATAAGGTTCAACACTTCTTTATTTAATTAATTATGCTATCGCGTAATTTCTACGCGATTATCTTTTATTGATCCATTATTTTACTTTACGAATTTATTATAAGAATAATCGTTTTATTTATCAAATATAACTTTTATATGATAAAGGTGAAGTCTCTATTAAATATTCCTCATAACCCTTCAATTTAAGTTAATTGCTTTTAATCAGCCGATTAATTAATTACCGTTTATCGTGATCGAAATTTATTAATTTCATGTAATAATTTATAAATTTATTATTTTGACCACTTAACTCATATTCCTTTAAATTAATTATTTCAATGATTTTAACACGAGTTGGTATTATTATTATGATTTTTAACTCAACCCATATCGAGTCAACCCGAAATTACAAAACTGCCATTCTTCTTCTTCTTCTTCTTCCCGTCACCATTCTTCTCTTCACCCAAAACCAGCACCAAGCTCTTCTCTTTCGACCAAAATCTAGATCCTATCCTTCACCCATTGTCTCCCTTTCCTAGCAACCAAATTAGCAGCAACAATCAAAGGGCGACTGCACCACCACAGCGACGAACCAGCAGCCATGGCGACCTCGACCTGCTGCTATGGCGACTCAGACGTGGCCAGCAGCACCGCCCCACGCGTCCCCTTCTTCCCGCACAACAACCCAACGCCCAGAAGAAGAGAAACACTACCCTACAGCGTGGTATATGCAACTGGTCGTGACACAAACGCCATGGTGCTGTTGCTGCAATTCAGCAGGACGTGCTACCATCCTTGGCAATTTCAGCAGGACGTGCTACCATTCTTGGCTGTAAATTCTATGAAATCTCACCTTTAATTACTACAACATGAGTAAGGACGTTGATGCAGCAACTGATTAGCAAAAGATTATGACTTGTTGCTGTAATTAATCACAAACACACAAGAATTGCTGCACGGCAGCAACTTATGTTCGTGGGTGAATTCCTGGTTCTAATCCAGTTACATCCTCCCTTTTTCTTGTTGATTTCAGGTCTTAGTTTCCATGATTATCTTGTATTATAATCTTTGATCATATGTATGCATGCAAACTAAGAAGAAGAGAGGAAGAAACTTACCAAAACAATGGGGAAGCCGGCGTTTGTCCAAGGAGCTTATGTGCATGACGCCCCCCCTCCTTCTCCTTATAAAATGAAAGAAGGCCTAGGGTTTATGAAAACACACTTCGTTGCCGGGTAAATGGGTAAGTGATACGGTTCACTTTACTAGTTTAAACGGTTAAATGGTATGGTTTACTTAACCGGGTAAAAATACTTAACCGGTTAACTAATACTTTCCACTTGACCGGGTAATTGATAATTAACCGGGTAGCGGGTAAATAATTTAAATAAATTCATGGATACCAACGTTCGATCCCACCGCGTCGAATATATACATATATATATATATATATATATATATATATATTATTATTTTTTTCCGGGTCTTTACAATCTCCCCAACTTAGAACTATTTCGTCCCCGAAATATCATAGCATAAATTTGATTTACATAGATTTTATGCTACAAACAAGCTAGGATATTTTCTGGCCATTTCCTGTTCAGTCTCCCATGTCGCTTCTTCTGATCCCTGATTTCTCCATAATACCTTTACCAAAGGGATCTCCTTGCTACGGAGTGTCTTTGTTTCCCTTGCCAAGATTCGAATCGGTTTTTCCTCGTAGGTTAAATCCGACTGTAGCTCTAAATCTGCAAAATTTGTGATAATGTGATTCTCATCTCGTACATATTTCTTTAGCATTGACACATGAAAGACATTGTGTACACCATCAAGGCTTGGTGGTAATGCTAATCTATATGCACAACTTCCGATTCGATCCAAAATTGGAAATGGTCCTATGAATCTTGGCTTCAACTTCCCTGATGTTCTAAATCTGATCACTCCCTTTTTAGGTGAGGTCTTAAGGTAGACGAACTCCCCAACTTGGAATTCTAAGTCCTTCCTTCGAGTATCAGCATAACTTTTCTGCCGATCCTGAGCTGCCTTAAGCCTTTGCTGGATGAGTTGCACCTTTTCAGCTGCTTCTCTCACCATCTCTGGCCCGACTATAACCATCTCTGTAGACTCCAACCAGCATGATGGAGATCGACAAGGCCTACCGTATAAGGCTTCAAACGGTGCCATTCCTATACTGGCTTGGTAAGAGTTATTATAGGTGAATTCAGCCAAGGCTAAGTGTTTCTCCCAATCTCCTCCCCAGTCGAGGATGCAAGCTCTCAACAAATCCTCCAAGGTTTGATTGGTCCTCTCACTCTGACCATCAGTTTGGGGGTGATATGCTGTACTTAACTTGATTTGGGTCCCCATAGCTTTTTGGAAAACTTCCCAAAAATGTGACGTGAATAGGGGATCTCTGTCAGAGACTATCTCCTTTGGAATTCCATGCAGCCTGACAATGTTAGAGTTTTGTCCAACACTTCATTGAGCTTCTCATCTTCCATTTGTGTTAGCTTAACTCGGTCCACCAATTCATTGGAGATAACCAGGTTTGCCAGTAGTCCTGTCATACGTTCCACCGGGTTAATAGCTACCACCTCAGCTGACATAGCCCAAAGTCTAGCTAGTTGTTGACCCTTGTCCACCTTGCCCTTCCGACTCAACGCGTCGGCTACAACGTTTGCTTTTCCCGGATGGTATAAAATTTGGAAATCATAGTCCTTCAAGTATTCCATCCACCGTCTCTGTCGAAGGTTAAGGTCATTCTGGGTGAAGATATACTTCAAACTTTGATGGTCGGTGAAAACTTCGAACTGGGCTCCGTACAAGTAATGCCTCCAAATCTTTAGGGCAAAAACCACTGCTGCCAGTTCCAAGTCATGGGTTGCATAATTTTGCTCGTGAATCTTCAATTGGCGAGAGGCGTAAGCCACCACTTTACCATCTTGCATAAGGACACATCCTAACCCCACTAGAGATGCATCACTGAAGACCACGAATCCTTCATTGCCATTTGGTATAGTCAAAACTGGTGCAGTAGTTAAACTCTTCTTCAAAGATTGGAAACTCTCCTCACACTTGTTACTCCATTCGAACTTAACCCCCTTGCGTGTAAGCTTAGTCATTGGCGATGCCACCAAGGAGAAATCTTTAATGAACTTCCGATAGTAACCTGCTAGTCCAAGGAAACTTCGGATATCTGTGACTGACTTGGGTTGTGGCCAATCAGTAACTGCTCTCACTTTTGATGGATCCACAGCGACTCCCGCCTTTGAGACAACATGTCCGAGGAAGTTCACCTCCTTCAGCCAGAAGTCACACTTTGATAATTTGGCGAACAGTTGATTATCTCTCAAAACTTGAAGAGCAATGGACAAGTGTTTCCCATGGTCCTCCTCATTATTTGAATAGACCAGAATGTCGTCCACAAACACAATAATAAACTTATCCAAGTATTCGTGGAACACCGTGTTCATAAGTGACATAAAAGCCGCTGGTGCATTTGTCAGACCAAAAGGCATAACCAGAAACTCATAATGTCCATAGCGAGTTCGGAAAGCCGTTTTCTGTATGTCAGATTCCTTCACCCGCAGTTGATGATATCCGGACCGCAAGTCTATTTTTGAGAATATTCCGGCTGTTTTCAACTGATCAAATAAATCATCAATCCTCGGTAAGGGGTACCGATTCTTGACTGTCACTTGATTGAGCTGGCGATAGTCAACACACAATCGAAGTGAGCCATCCTTCTTCTTTACAAAAAGAACAGGGGCTCCCCAGGGTGAAGTACTTGGTCGTATGAAGCCTGCCTGCAGCAGCTCTTCTAATTGACTTTTTAACTCCTTGAGTTCTGCTGGAGCCATGCGGTATGGTGCTTTAGAAATTGGTGATACTCCCGGTGCTAGGTCAATGACAAACTCCACTGCCCGCTTAGGAGGTAACCCTGGAAGTTCACTTGGAAATACGTCCGGAAATTCTGCTACCACCGGAATCATGGACAACTCTCTGGGTTTGGACTCAGACTCTTCTAGAGTTGCCGAAAAGACTTTACAACCCTCACCAAACCACTCAGTTGCCTCACTAACCAACACAATACAAGAGGATGAATCATTCCATGACCCTTGGAAAATGACCCCCATCTCACAATTACAAGGTTTAGTCAACACTCTCCTCCCTTTACAGTCGAGGAAAGCCTGGTGTGCAGACAACCAGTCCATTCCCAATAGTACATCAAAGCCTATTATCCCATAGACAATGAAATTCCATACATAGGGTTTCCCTTGTATATCCAAGGATAGGTTAGTCACTCCTAACGTTGTGACTTCCCCGTCTCCCGTTGCAGTAGTGACCCTATAAGTCTTAGGTAATGTAGACGTTTGGAGTCCCAAACTCTTAACTAATCGGGATGATAGGAATGAATGTGTACACCCCGAATCAAATAAAACATCCACACTAACACTTTGAATCAGGATTTTACCTCGAACTGTGTGGTCCTCGTTCTCAGCGTCCTCGACGTCGACTGCAAAAAGTTTCGCCTTCCCTTTGTCCACTGGTTTTGCAGGTGCTGGGTAGCGATTAGGAGCTGGTGTCTTCTCCTTTTCAGGTTGCTCCTGTTGTTGCTTCAAGGGCTGACGACAATCGCTTTGTAAGTGTCCCATCCTTCCGCAATTGTAGCACCGACGGGGCTCCCTGCATAGCCCTGAATGCATTTTGTTGCAATTTTTACATAGTCGATACGGAATCTCCTGAAACTTCCTTTTTCGGTTCCCATCGACATTCCGTTGATAGTTCTGCTGCTGGTGTTCTTCAGACCTGTTTTTGCTACTCCCCTGGTTGGCATTCTTATGTTGTATAGTAGCCTTCCCTTGTTTCTGTGCACGGACATAGTCGTACACCAACTCATGAGTAGTGGCTGCTTCAATCACTTCAGTTATAGTGCCTCTTGGCGCTGTAGCAACCCTACTCCTCAATTCGGGCTTCAACCCCCAGAAAAATTTGTCTGCTCTGGCCCGGGCAGTTGCCAGACTCCCAGGTGCAAATCTCTCCAATTGCAAGAAATTTTTGGCATACTCTTGGACTGAATCATCCTTCTGAGTTAGAGTGGCAAATTCCAGTGCTTTCTTCTGAACAACAGACTCAGGAAAATATTGTCCATTGAAAGCTGTTACAAATTCCGCCCAAGGAATGGACGAAATCTCCCGTTGATGGAACACAGTCTTCTCCATGGACTTCCACCAATATGATGCTTCCTCCTGAAGCATGCATGTCGCCAACCGTACTTGATGGCGATGAGGCACAGAGAGAGCTCTAAATGCTTTCTCAATAATGTCCAACCAGCTCTCCGCCTTCATTGGATCAGTTCCCCCAATGAATACCTCAGCTCCGTTCTTCCGAAATTTTTCTACAGTGTATCGATCACTGTCATCCCCAACTGGCAGTACCACTTGTCGGACTACCGGTGGCACCGGGTTTGGAAGTTCTCCTCGCTCGCCCGGGTCAGCCATTCCTACCCGCTCTTGGGCGCTCCCCTGATTCCCATTTGGGACGTTACTAGGACCCGCAGCCGAATTTGGAGCTCCATTCCCCATTACCAATCCCGGTAACCTCTGCACCATGTTCTGAACCACAGAACTGGTATTTTCTGAAGCCTGCGCTAGTCCCTGTATGGCCGTCAAAATTTGGCCTAACACACTCTCCATGTTTGTGTCCGACTGCGCAGCTTGACTCGACTTCCTTCGGGTGCCTGCCATCTAAAATTTATTCGTTATGTTATAGAAAAAAAATTTTTTTTCCTAATGACGGAGAAAGATAGATATTGGACTCTTCAACAAGGTACTTGAGTCATAAGATGTGAGCTTTTGGGAAACTTGGCTCTGATACCACCTGTAACGACCCGCCATTTTTCATGATAATATTGTGGGCCTAACTGGCTAGGTGTTACTCAAAATTAAAGCAATTATGTCAAACATTATTAGAAATCATAACTTATAATAAAATCCCACAGTCTTGGACCGTTTCCCAGCAGCCACACTTATTCCTCAATTAAATAACAAAAAGGAGTCCTCATATTACTTTGCTCCATGCTCTAGTTGTCAATCATCTAATCTCGGATCTGCACACCTGCGGAGGCAATTCCGCGTTAGTGATTACAACACTAAGTAGTATAATAGATAAAACAAACAAGTACATTCCACCATTTTCATATATTTATTTTAATATGCGGTGGAGCGATTCCGCTATACTCCAAAACAATGCGGAGGAGGTGTCCGCTGTGATCCGCACACCCCGGCCGTAGCCTTTTTATGGGGAGGCTACCACTACCGTCTCCAGTGCCAGTGCCTCGCACACCCCGGCCGTAGCCTTTTTGTGGGGTAGCTATCACTGCACTCGGGTGATTGCTATGCCCCGTTTGTGGGGAAGCTCTCACTACCAATTCTAGTGCCAGTGCCTCGCACACCCCGGCCGTAGCCTTTTTATGGGGAGGCTATCACTGCACTCCAGTGCCAATGCCTTGCACACCCCGGCCGTAGCCTTTTTGTGGGGCGGCTATCACTGCACTCAGGTGATCGCTATGCCCTGTTTGTGGGGAAGCTCTCACTGCCAACTCTAGTGCCAGTGCCTCACACACCCCGGCCGTAGCCTTTTTATGGGGCGGCTATCACTGCACTCAGTGCCAGTGCCTCACACACCCCGGCCGTAGCCTTTTTATGGGGCGGCAATCACTGCACTCTAGTGCGATGGAGGAATCGCTGTGCCTCACTCACCCCGGCCGTAGCCTTTTTATGGGGCGGCTATCACTACTCCAAAACAATATCGATGCATTACAAGATTCACACACATAACACGACCCAGTGTCGGACTGAGTCAATTCTTTAACCCCGGTTGCACTTCGTGCATGGTGGTCGAATCTGGGCTCAGGCCGACCTAGGCTACCAACAAGGAAAATACGATGTTCTACCTATTATACGTACCTGACTTGCGGGTTCGTCCGACTGTAATCCGCTAACCCTAATATGAACGGGGCATAAAATTATACATTAGTATAATTTTACTCGCGTCGAAAATGCATGCAACTAAATATTTAATATATGCCACATTAATTAATTTATTTAATTCGATAAGGTTCAACACTTCTTTATTTAATTAATTATGCTATCGCGTAATTTCTACGCGATTATCTTTTATTGATCCATTATTTTACTTTACGAATTTATTATAAGAATAATCATTTTATTTATCAAATATAACTTTTATATGATAAAGGTGAAGTCTCTATTAAATATTCCTCATAACCCTTCAATTTAAGTTAATTGCTTTTAATCAGCCGATTAATTAATTACCGTTTATCGTGATCGAAATTTATTAATTTCATGTAATAATTTATAAATTTATTATTTTGACCACTTAACTCATATTCCTTTAAATTAATTATTTCAATGATTTTAACACGAGTTGGTATTATTATTATGATTTTCAACTCAACCCATATCGAGTCAACCCGAAATTACAAAACTGCCATTCTTCTTCTTCTTCTTCCCGTCACCATTCTTCTCTTCACCCAAAACCAGCACCAAGCTCTTCTCTTTCGACCAAAATCTAGATCCTATCCTTCACCCATTGTCTCCCTTTCCTAGCAACCAAATTAGCAGCAACAATCAAAGGGCGACTGCACCACCACAGCGATGAACCAGCAGCCATGGCGACCTCGACCTGCTGCTATGGCGACTCAGACGTGGCCAGCAGCACCGCCCCACGCGTCTCCTTCTTCCCGCACAACAACCCAACGCCCAGAAGAAGAGAAACACTACCCTACAGCATGGTATATGCAACTGGTCGTGACACAAACGCCATGGTGCTGTTGCTGCAATTCAGCAGGACGTGCTACCATCCTTGGCAATTTCAGCAGGACGTGCTACCATTCTTGGCTGTAAATTCTATGAAATCTCACCTTTAATTACTACAACATGAGTAAGGACGTTGATGCAGCAACTGATTAGCAAAAGATTATGACTTGTTGCTGTAATTAATCACAAACACACAAGAATTGCTGCACGGCAGCAACTTATGTTCGTGGGTGAATTTCTGGTTCTAATCCAGTTACATCCTCCCTTTTTCTTGTTGATTTCAGGTCTTAGTTTCCATGATTATCTTGTATTATAATCTTTGATCATATGTATGCATGCAAACTAAGAAGAAGAGAGGAAGAAACTTACCAAAACAATGGGGAAGCCGGCATTTGTCCAAGGAGCTTATGTGCATGACGCCCCCCTCCTTCTCCTTATAAAATGAAAGAAGGCCTAGGGTTTATGAAAACACACTTCGTTGCCGGGTAAATGGGTAAGTGATACGGTTCACTTTACTAGTTTAAACGGTTAAATGGTATGGTTTACTTAACCGGGTAAAAATACTTAACCGGTTAACTAATACTTTCCACTTGACCGGGTAATTGATAATTAACCGGGTAGCGGGTAAATAATTTAAATAAATTCATGGATACCAACGTTCGATCCCACCGCGTCGAATATATATATATATATATATATATATATATATATATATTTATTTTATTTTTCCGGGTCTTTACATGCGATGGCCGAGGCGGCTTCACGGCATCGCGGCGGCACGCCAGTAGGCGATCTGTGATCAGGGTCGGTCAGGGCGGCACGGTGACAGCACATCATGGCAGAGCAGCGTCGATCGGTGGCAGGGCGACGACATCGGTGGCGGCGGCACACATCGGCGAGGGTTTGGGTGAAGAAGGGTCGGGAGGGAGAAAAATACCCTCAATGGCAGTTTCGTAATTAAGTATTGACTAGATTCCTACTCTGAATCAAAATAATAACTAGTTCGTAATAAATTCTAAAAAAGTCTAGAAAAATATGGTAAAATTCCATAAAATAAAACAAACACAACATCCAAATGGCATGCTCTATAACTAATAACCCACCCGAATATAATCCAACGCGTCCTAACGCGTTATTCGGCCTAAAACTATTTCTACGATCAAACATATAAAAAGAAAAAAATACTGCATACTTTCATATATTCTGATAACTCATATCTCACCATCTTCTCGACGTTATCATCATATATTCAGGTACACCTGACTCTCATCGCTCATAAGTCACGGCTGGCCTCGACTCAGCACGCGGTTCATAAAACTAACTCGACTCGAACCAACGGTTGAACCGACTGGTTCGGTAACGTAAAACCCTTACTCGATTCACGGGTTTTACACATAATAATAATAAATAATAAATAAATAAATAAACAAGAAAATGGACTCATAGATAATTAGATAAATAATAATCACATATACAAGAACAATATTCTAATCATAAAACAATCATACAATTATACAATATAAATATACGAGTAAACACGAATAATTATTAACATATACTCGTGTTAGTAAAAATATACATAAATATATATATATATAATAATTTTATAAATAACTAAATAAACAAACAAACAATTAGTTAATACTCATTAATCATGAATGTTAATAATAATATAGGCATACAATACAGAATACATAATTACATACCAATAAATAATAACATACACATAACGAACAAATAAACAAATAAATAAATATACACAATTTAGGAAACATAATAAGAAAAATATTCATTAGTAAATATAATATTAATAATAACAAATAATCATGTAAACATTCGTCATATATGATAAATAAAAATAAATAAATAAATAATAATGAATGAATGAATAAATAAATAAATATAGTCATAACATCCAATCATGCTTAATCATGTGAATATGCATCGTAACTAACATAGAGGTTATCAAATTACCGAAAAGAGGCGAAAACGGTTCGAAAATGAGCTGAATCGGACAGAACTAAACTGAATCGGATTGAACCAAATGGGCTAAACCAACCTGGTCTGGGTTAACTAGAAAATGGGATGGGTTGGCTGGCTCGACCTGAACTGGATGCGGACTCGGACATGGGCTTGCGGCATCAGGCACGGCCAGGCGGATGCGAACGTGGGCAATGGACGCGAACGTGGGCGGTGGACGTGATCGTGGGCAATCGGGTAAACGGGCCCGATAAGGGGCAGCGGTTCCGGTTGCCAGAAACCGTCCACGGCAGTACGACTAAGCTCGCCGCCATTCGAGATTGACAGAGGGCGTCAAGGTGGAGGTGATGGTGGTTACGATATCCGGAGTCCGGTCACAAGCAGGCCTACAATCGACTGGAAAGGCGCAGCATCACAGCCACGGTAGAGGTCGGTGTCTATGTCAAATGGAAGATCTCGGTGAGATGAAGTTGGGTTAGTCGGCTTTGCCAAAGGTCAGTCATCGGCACTGGAAAATGCCTTGAAAGGGTGGCGGTGGTAACGAAACCTGATAGCAAAAATGTCATCGTTGGAGGAGACGGCTAGAGTGCCAGTGGCAATCGTGGGAATGGGTGTGTAGCTCTGAAATGCGGGAAATCTCTGGAGATGCAATAGAGAATGCTAGGTTTGAGTGGACGAGTCAGATTTTGCCACATGGCATGATCTGACCATTTGATAACTTGTGGTCTTATGGGATCTACATATGGGTATATGCAATATAAATATGGATGGAAAGCTCAGATCAAGACCATCCGAAGTCAAAACTGACTTAAGTCCTAAAAGTGACTCTATCGGTGGGAATCGAGGCAAGAAGGTTAAATGTGCCTCGAACCCTCAACTCAATCAAGCTGGGCCCATAGGGTGCAATCCAGTGATTCAAATTCCAGTGCTACATGCTAATAAAATATCCAAAAAATCCCAAACGAATACTAAACACTGCAATCGCTTAGATCTAGGCCTAAAACCCTGGCTAACTCATAAAAAAATCATTGTATACTTCTTGTATACACTGATAACTCGTGTTCTGGTGTATCTATCATATGCATGTTGGGTATAATCAACCCTTATAACGTACTCCTATGGCCATCTAGGCCCCATACTCATATTCTTAAAATTGGTTTGGCTCAAACTCTGTCAAACCAACTCAAGACTTGCCCAAACTGAGCAACCTACAAGCAAGTAAAACCCTAAGCCAAAACTGGGGTTTTACAACCTCTCCTCCTTATAAAAATTTTGTTTACAAAATTTCTCACATCAATTGGGATCAGAGGACTCAACAGAAGATGTCATCTTGTCAGCAACTAGTAGCTCTCCCATGAAAGCTAGCTGCACACGGCCCAAACAAACCAACACGAAGCTCAAAGTCTAAACACAGACAAAACACACTAGCTCCTTAATAATCTAGCTGGATAGGACCACAAATGATCGGATCATCTAGTGAAACATGTCATACATGATGGAATCATCTACTAGACTGACCATACATGCTCGAATCGTCTGGCTGGACTAACCATGCATGCTCAAATCGTCTCACTGGATTGACTCCTAAGATCACTGTAAACTATAGACTATAATGCAATGACCACAGTGCAAAAACCTAAGCTCACCCCTAAGGGTCTACTAGGTAGTCGAGCAGGTACCGTAAAGTACTCCAAGGTGCTAGTCCGAGCTACATCAGGAAAAACTATCTTGATGCGAGCTATGCGGCCTAACATTTACCCATGTCTCCCCAATCCTCATCAATGTGACAGATCAACTATGTGTACCCTCAGGGCACTCTACTTTAGGCCCTAAGTGTAACGACCCGCCCGAACCAGACCGGGTGTTACTTAAAAATATAGTTAATGTAAATGTAACCTTCTAGAACATGAATTTAAATACAGCAGATAGTCCTACAACATATAATATAAATCATAACAATAAATCATGTTCTCTAAAATTTTAAATAATCTCCCACAGCTCGGACCATTTCCCATAACCACATTTATAACACAAGAGAATAATAAGGAAGCCCAACTTTATCATCGATTCACACTACCTGGGCTGGTAAAAGAACCACCAACCACACTTCTATTCTTTAGTCCCAAAGCTGCTACCCTACGGAGGCAATTCTGCATTAGTGATAAAACCACTAAGCCGCATAATTAAATGAAACAAGTCAATATAATCCCTATTATCATTTCACTCATTTTTATTATTATTATTACACAAGTAAAGAGTAATTATCCCTCAGGACATTCTGAGATTAGTAATTTGTCTCTCAAGTCATTCTGAGATTAGTAAAAGTCGACTTCCAGCTCATTCTGAGATTAGAAAATGTCTCCCAGCTCATTCTGAGATTTGGTAGTCTCCCAATTCATTTTGAGATTAGTCCATTCTCCCAGTTCATTCTGAGATTAGAAATCATCTCCCAACTCATTCTGAGATTAGGTGGTCTCCCAATTCATTTTGAGATTAGTCATGGTCCCCCAATCCATTTTGAGGTTAGTTTCCCAATTCATTCTAAGATTAGAACATTGTCTCCCAGCTCATTCTGAGATTAGGTGGCCTCCCAAATCATTTTGAAATTAGGCATGGTCTCCTAGTTCATTCTAAGATTAGAAAATTGTCTCCCAACTCATTCTGAGATTAGGTGGTCCCCCAATCCATTTTGAGGTTAGTCATGGTCTCCCAGTTCATTCTGAGATTAGAAAATTGTCTCCCAGCTCATTCTGAGATTAGGTGGTCCCCTAATTCATTTTGAGGTTAGTCATGGTCTCCCAGTTAATTCTAAGATTAGAATATTGTCTCGCAGCTCATTCTGAGATTAGGTGGTCCCCCAATTCATTTTGAGGTTAGTCATAGTGTCCCTGTTCATTCTGAGATTCGAAATTGTCTCCCAGCTCATTTTGAGATGAGAAAATGTCTCCCAGCTCATTCTAAGATTAGGTGGTATCCCAATTCATTTTGAGATTAGTCATAGTCTCCCAGTTCGTTCGGAGATTAAAAATCTTCTCCCAGCTCATTCTGAGATTAGTGCTGACAAAGGCTACTAATTTAGGAAAATACAACATTTCATATAGTTATACCAATTTGAGAAAATATAACATTTCAAATAATTATGCGGACAATACAACATTCCAAATGATTATACGGACAATACAACATTCCAAATGATTATACGGACAATACAACATATCAATTAATTATAAGCACACACATAGTAACATACATAGTAATTTTAAAGGTGCGGCCCCATGTCGAACTGAGTCAATTTCTTGACCCCGATTGCGTTGTAGCACATGGTGGTCGAATTTGGGCTCAGGTCGACCAGGGCATGCCAACAAGTTGGAAAGTACAACATTTCAAATGATTATACGGACTTGGATATTTCAAATCTTAGCTACGACCAATGATCCTAATCTGATCGTGAACATAAAATTATACATAAGTATAATTTTATTCGAGTAGGAATACATGCAACTAAATATCTAATATATATATCACTATTAAAATTCAATAATATTAAATATTAAATTATTCATGTGATTTAATCACTTAAGTCCTACTTTACATTTTAAATTAATTATCTAAATCATAATTAATACCTAACAATTGATAAAATAATTATTACTAATAAACAAGTATTTAATTTTCCCTTGCTGTGATAATTATTTAACCTCGATCTTGATGATTTAGTTAACAGCTATAATTTTAATCACTACTATTATTTATAGCAATTTAATTGATTAAGTTGATCGATTAAATTATTTAAAATAATCTATATTATTCAAATATATTATTAATACAATTATTTTAAATTATTCGACTCAATAAAGTTTTAAACTTTATTTATTTTCATTATTCTCTTTAGGTTCGGCGCTAGTGATTGCTACCCGACTATAGTTTCATAATCAATTTTTTACATTACTTACTCGTTATTAAAATAATCACTTTTATTTACCTAATATAAAATTTAATAAGGTAAAGGTAAAATCTTTATTTTATTAATCACTTATAACCGTTCGATTTAATTTAATCGCTTGTATTACATCGATTAATTATTCACCGTTTATCATTACCGTATTTTTATTACTTATGTTCATGTCGACTTCGTTTAATAATTAATTAGTTTAGTAACTTTAACTCATAACCCATTAAAATAATTATTTTTAAAGATTTATACCAATTCGAATTATTTTTAACTTCAGTCGGTATTGAGTCACGTGTTATTCACGAGTTGGTATTATTATTTAACTCGAGTTGTGTCGAGTCAAGCATTATGTACAAGTTTGCCACCCAAGGTAATTTTTTTCCTTCTTCTCCGGCATGCTCTGTTCCCGACTCCAAGTGCCCTCCAGCCGCCGCCGACACCGACCACCTCTGGCAGCCGTCCATCGTCGCCGTCCAGCTCCGCTGTGCCGTTACGGTGTTGCCCCGGCCAACTTCGGCCATCTTCCAGCCGCGGCGACGCCGGCATCGCCTGCCTAGTGACACGCTCGCGTTGGCGATTCCACCGCTGGCGAGTGTCACCACCTCAATCGGGTGGTCGCCTCAAAATCCTCGCCACCTATCTACGTTCCCCAGCCATATTGGAACCCGTCGACACCCAGGACGACCAGATTTCTTCCCCCACCACCGTCTCCTCGCCTGTGCTTACCCATCTCGCCGAAACAGGGGACTCGTCAACCAAATTAAACTTTAATTTCTGTTTAGTTTCTTTCTTATTGATTTTAAACTTTAATCCTCACGATTATAAAGCTTATTATGAACATAAGATATGTATGCAAGAAAATTAAGAAGAGGGAGATAGAAAGAATACCTAAGCAAGAAAGAAGACGCGCCGATAAGAAAGAGGAGAAGAGAATGCGAATGAAGGCTAGGTGGAGGATGTCCTTTATAAAAGAAATGATGGCTAGGGTTTGTGGAAACACGCCAACACCCATATTTTATTCCTTCAACAGGGTAAGCGGGTAAAGAATAAAATATTTAACCCGGTAGACTTAACCGGGTAGAGAAGATAATATAATTAATATTAATTCTCTAACGTTCGATCCTTCCTTGCCCGAGTCGAATATATTAAAATGTTTTTTTCCACGGTCTTTAGACTACGGCTATACTAGGGTGTTTTATGAGTCCTGCTAGCATATGGTGGACTCTAATAACAAATAAAAGTAAATGCTAATGAGCTGTATTGCTCCATCTTGTCAGTCAATGTCAAATACTTAGGTGTCCCTGTAAGAGGAACTAGACTTCTCATCAAGTGTTTTGGGAGAGTACAATAAGTTGAGAAAACTCTACTACAATAAGTTGAGAAAACTCTACTAAGTATGTATATCACTATATCTATGGTGATGTGATGATCTCCGTATGAATCACAATGTGGTAATGAAACTCTCTAAATGATATTGGGTGGCTCAAACATATGGGTAGGTCCATGGATATGTCTCTAAGATAATCATGATTAGACTCTGCCATAGGTGGCCAGCCTATGGAATAGCCAATCAACGACAAGTCCAAGAGACGGCTCCTAAGTAGCTCTAGTTCAATCAACTAACAGTAGGTATATATTTCACGATACTGTATTAGTCATGCACTTCCAAACATATGTGGTTCAAATGACCCAACAAATCGCTATCCCTCCTCATGTCTATAGGGACACATATTGAGGTTCGACAATGTCTCGTCCGTTCTTCAGTGGTCTATGACCTGTCATCCCATACTGATTTATAGCCCTAATCTTGACTCATATGACTACTACCGTTGTGGTACACTATCAAGCAAAGCTGTCAGTTAAGATGAGCATACACTAGTATCCCTCTATCTGGTCAGCATGGTCTGGTCTGACTAAAGTCCCTATCTACGTCACTCCTAAGCTTCGGTGAAGTTGTCTCATCCAGACTGGTCTGCTATCGGTTACCTGCATTGTAAGTCATAAACATCACCACGAAGATACCTCCTATATACTCGGGGCAAAGGCTAAATCCTATGTCTCAAGGTAAGAACCTAATCGTGCTGGTGAAACACAAGGAAAATAATGTTTTGTTAATGGATGCTCCTTCACTAAACCCATCATCTATGCCAAAATTCTAATACGAGTCAAACTCCTCTCGTTGGATGAGGTCATGCTGCATGCCTAACCATCTGCATGATTTGTATGCCATACATCTGCTGTCATGTTGATTGAATAATCTAACTAGTGTAGCCATGTCATCTAGAGATCACACTTCTCTATTATGGGACTCTGTCCCAAGCTAAGAAAATGTTCAAGTAGTTGTCCTCCTGTAAGGTGAGGTAACTACTTGGCCGTTACTTCCACAATAACTGCTCCACTTAGTCGGCGGTAGTGAACTATACAAATAGTGGTTGTGCATCATGGAGTGCATTAGTGTCCATTCAGTCGGTGGTAGTGCATCACAATCAGTGGTTGGGAAACTCAAATGGTGTTTGTGCATCACAAACGACAATTGTGCAACTCGAAGAGTGGTCGTGCAACTCGAATGGTGGTTGTGCTTCCAACAGCTAAAGATATGATTCTAATCATGTACTATGTGAATCCATTATTGTCTCTAACATGTCTTCCTCCATGTGTTTGTCTCATCAAAGGTAATTGATACAATTTGACTTAGGCTATTTCCAACCATGTCTGCCTGATCTAGAGGGTGTCTGGATCAAAGTGGTGACACGTACAATGGTGATCCAATTCTAAGGCTACACATATCTCCTGAAATCTAGGGTGATTGCTTTTATAAACACTTACTTGTTCTCAATAGCCATCACTAATCTAGCCTTGGTAGATCGAGTGGAATCTTGTCAACTGTCTAAATCTGCAGTCAAAGTTAATCTCACTTATCCCCATTTTGTTCATGCCTTTATATGTTAAAGAGTGGCTAACAATACTTTTGGAACCGTCATTTTAATGACCCGGCCCAAAGTGCAACGTAATGGGCCTAAGTCATTTCTTTAAAACGGTTAACCCAAGTTAAAGATCTATAGTCCATTCCCACTTATAAATAGGATCTTGATCCAGTAGGTATTAGATGTGGGACTAAGTTGAGGGATCTCACAATCCACCCACCTTAAGAAATTTTGTCCCCAAAATTTGTACACACAGCATCCGTTGCTAGCCCCAACACATGTCCTTCACTTGCCCGTGACTAGCAACCTTAGCCAATGCTTGTAGTCTAGCCCACCATCTAACATGGAACTAGGTTGCTCTGATACCACCTGTACCCGACCCAAAGTGCAACTTACTGGGCCTAAGTCATTTCTTTAAAATGGTTAACCCAAGTTAAAGATCTATAGTCCATTCCGATTTATAAACAGGATCTTCTCCCAGTAGGTATTTGATGTGGGACTAAGTTGAGGGATCTCACAGACATGCACTAGTGGAAGACAGGGGGAGGCAGTGAAGTGGCAATAGGACTATAGATCAACCTCGGTTCTCATCCACATCCTTTGTTCTTTCCAAGAAGTTGTCTATTCAAGTCATCTACCCAAACTCTCATCTGTGCTCCAGGTGTTCCAAGTGCTTAAGTAAATCTGCTGGCATAGTCATATCCTGTATCCACAAGGATCTATTTAAAGGTCAACGTTCCCCAATGTAGACCTCAAATAATGCCCAATGGATCTATTTAAGGCACTTGATGGTCCATACTCATGTGTCACGTAACTACGTGAGTATCTCCATACTCCATGCTCCCTACTACAGTCATCTCTTATAACTGTGTCTTGCAATGTACACTACGTTCCAAGGAGGGACTGATGTGGTGAGATGTGAAACATTGACAATTACTGCAATGTGGTTGCCAAAATTCTAAGTACTATTTGTCACCATCCAACTCAACCACAGCTGACTGAATATGTGGACGCTCTTATGTTGTCCAAATATCTTGCATGATAAAAAAAGGGTGTATCACTGACCTTATCATGACATTCTAGTGAGATCCATGTTGAAATCTGCTAAAGATCCCATATCCATCTAATATCTTCTCTAATAGTTACCACATAAACATTCACTACCCAAGTTTGGCTGATCACACAATCTAAAATCAAGAAAAAAATAAAGGAAACACCTGTCAGCTTGGTTAAGGACATCTTCACACACTTGATCAAAATAAAAGGCTTTCATCTCAATTGACAAAGACATGTCTCTAATACCAACTTGTAACACCCCGATTTCGGTTCACCTAAGAACCTTCTTAGTGTTATTACAATCGAGTCAAGTCATATTTAAAGTTGTCGGTTAGTACGACTCGATCGATAACATAGATCAAAACAACCTTCTTGGTATTATTAAAATCGAAGACACCGTTAAATACACATCAAAACACATCAAACATAAATAAAAAGAAGAAAGTAAATAACTGCAATAAGCTCAATTGTGTGTAGCATTTATCTTTCCTCCCACCAAAGCTGACTCAAGATTGCAAGACCTACATATATTATATGAAAAAGGTCAGTAACAAATGCAACTAGTCTGAAAATAACTAATACAAACCGGCAAATAGGTATTCCATTACCCACGAAAACTTATGAAACTTCAAGATTGCCTCACAGTGGGCGGTAGGAAAATGTACTTAAGCAAGTGCCGGCTCGCATGCATGGCTCATAATCATATTTATAGATACAACGGTTACGCCCTCACATCTTCCATATCACCCACCACGATACTCAAGTGGTAAAAGGGACAATTAAGTTAGTGCCACAAATTCCGGAATTGTGCTCCATTATGCAGTACCGTCATACACCGCCCTAACTCAGGGTTTGAAGGAGTGTTAGTGTGATTCATACATATCTCCATACCACTCAATCTCTTATTCGTGAAATCTATAAAAATTCACGTAGTAATATAATAGTCTTTGGAAAGAGGTTTGTATCATATATTTCTAGAGCTATAGTTAGAAAACTAACAAGGGATCTTATCTTTGTAGTTTTATTAAACATGTATAGGAACATGACTAAATGGCCTGACATCGGAGGGTTCCGATAAGACACTGCCGATGTCATCCTACATTTAAAACACAATTAAACTCTACACGCAGAGAGTTAAGCAGAGAAGGAAAGTCCTAGAGTCCTCTGGTGCAAGCTCAGAGCGTATTTGCACATCTACGGCGAGCTCGTACTCCGAAACCTACTTCGGAACCCACTACTAAGTAAAATACTAACATCTCTATATGATGCATGCTCATAGTGTGTGCTCATATCATTAATAGATCATAATAAATAAAACAGTGCTAACAAACCTATAACTAAACATGTGGGACAAAAATCGAGATGTAATAATAATAAATTATAAATAAATAAATAAATAAGAAAATGCACTCGTAGATAATTATATAAATAATAGAAACATATACAAGAACAATCCTCTAATCAAAAAGCAATCATATAAATATACAATATAAATATATGGGTAAACTCGAGTAAATATCAACAAATACTCGTGTTAGTAAACATATAAATAAATAAATATGTATATACATAATAATTTAATAAATAGATAAATAAATAAACATACAAATAATTAGTTAAAACTCATTAATTATGAATATTAAAATAATATAGTAATAGAAAACAAAAATACATAATTAAATATAAATAAATAATAACATACACATAACGACTAAATAAATAAATAAATAAATAAAGTAAATTTAGTAGACATAATAAGAATAATATTCATAAGTAAAGAAAATATTAATAATAAAAAATAATCATGTAAACATTCATCTTATATGATAAATATATAAATAAATAATAAATAATAAATAAATAAAGAAAAATAATCATAACATTCAATCATGCTAAGTCATGTGAATAAATATCATAACTAACATAAAGGTTCTCAAATTATAGAAAATGGTGCAATAACAAACGAAAATGGTCTGAAAATGAGCTGAAGTAGACCAAATCGAGTTAAACCAGAACAAATCGATTGGTCTAAACCAACCTGGTCTGGGTTAACTGAAAAATGGGCTGGGTTGGCTGGGCGGACCTGAACTCGATAATGAACTCATACATTGGCTGGTGGACTCGGTCACACCCAGGCGGTTGCGAACGCGAGCGGCAGACTCAATCGATGGTGGCGGACGCAATCGAGGGGTAATGAGTAAATGGGCTCGACAAGGGGCAGTAGTGCCCGTCTTCAAATAATTTCAATATCATGCAAGTATACCCGGTCGAAATAAGTAGTATAACGATAAATTCTAAGTATCGTCCCACAGGGAGATGAATTTCCTATAATTAATTAAAGTAAATGAAATTAAGAGAAAAACAAAAATAATCGACTTAACTAAATTGAAATAATTCTTTAAATTAAAGGAGAAGTTCAAATGATAAAACTCATTCTAGAGTAAAATTTCACTTAAAATGAATTTAATCATCACCATATCTTACTCTTAACTTTCATTCCCTTTAATTGTCGATTTAAGATAATTATATTACATGGTGGCTCTCGCTCCATCATGCATCTATTATTTTGCCTCAATTTCTACCTCCTCATAATAATTGATTAATCAACAAAACAATGCATTAAGATTTGCCTTACAATCGCATACAGTGTTGTGTATCTCCCAACCAGAACGACAAACAAGTCAAAAGACTCGTCGTATGATAAATTATCAATGACTAATCTAATTAATTTCTCTCGAAATCTAATTAAATCTCATGATCTAAGAAATAGGCAATCAATCTATTCTTAGCATTAAGAACATAATAATTCAAACAATCCAATTGAATAAAAGAGTAAGAGGTTGATATGAATGAAATTAAACTATATTAAGTTCCATTCTTCTCTAGAACGAAAGAAAGGATTAGTCCATAATGAAAATATAAAACAATATAAAGAACAAACTAGTCTTTATTATTGAAAGAACAGGAATTGCAAAAACTAAACTATTTCTTCCACTAAACTCTAAAGCTAAAAGATGAAATATGCTCAACAACAAATGACCACCCCTTTATATACAAGAGAAGATGGCCAAGGGATACAAGAATTCGAGGAAGGATTCCAAAATTCTATGTGACTAATCGATTATGATGTCCAATGAAGTTTCCAATTCGCCGACAATGGTGCCAAAGTTATGTATAGCCATCCACATGGAACTTTGTCATCATCAAAATTCTAGCCATCAATGGGTGGGGTCCAATGCTCTAACCAACAAATCCTAAGCTTAATTTATTTCATCTTTTTCTACATTAAAACTTCAAAATTAAGCATATCTCATAAAATATTAATTAACTAGAATATAACGAAAAATATCACCTAATTAATAATGTTTATACCCGGGAAGTACAAAATTCCATTAAAAATATGGGTAAATATTGAACACTTAAAACACTTAACAGCTCGTCACCAGAAAATGACGACGGTGGTGCGTCTGGGCTCGCCACCAGTCGGGATCGATAGGGGCCATCAAGGCAGAGGTGATGGTGGTGATGATCAGTGGCATCCAGCCACGGGCTTGCTGGAAAGGCACGGAATTGCCGCTGTGTGCGGCAATGTGACCGGCAACAATCATGGCCACGGTGGAGGTCGGTGTCAGTCTCAAATGGAAGAGGGGCGAGGCGAAGACTTGCCAGCGGCGAGCCAAAGTGGCAGCGGCTATATGGGTGTGAAGCTCTGAAATGTAGGAAATCTCTGGAGATCTAACAGAGAATGCTAGGTTAGAGTCGATGGCTCAGATTTTGCCACATCGCACGATCTGAGCAATCAACAACTTGTGGTCTAGTGGGACCCAATTCGGATCGAGACCATCTTACGCTAAAACTGACTCGAGTCCTAAAAGTGAATCTATAGGTGAAAATCGAGGAAAGAATGATAAATGTGCCTCGATCCCTGAACTCAATCAAGCTGGGCCCACAGGGGCACAATCTAGTGATTTGAAATTCCTATGCTGCATGCAAATGAAACACTAAAGAAATCTTAAACGAATACTAATGTAGCACCCCAAATTTTGGTTCACTTAAGAACTGAATCAGAAATATTACGATTAAGTCAAGTCATGTTTAAAATTGTCGGTCAGTAAGACTCAATCGATGAAATAGATCGAAACAACCTTCTTCGTGTCATGAGAATGGAAGGCATTATTAAATAGGCATTAAAACACATCAAATATTTGTAAAAGTAAGAAAATAAATAAATACGTTGAGCTCAAGTGTGTGTACTTTTTATCTGTCCTTCCACCAAAGTTGACTATGGATTTGTAAGACTTACATATATTATATGAAAAACCTCAGTAACGAATGTTACTGGTCTGAAAAATAACAAATACAATCTAGCAAATGTGTATTCCATTAACCACAAAAACTTATGAAACTTCAAGATTTGCCTCACACTGGGCGGTAAGCAAACATACTTAAGAAATTGTCGGCTCGTATGCATGGCTTAGAATCATGTTCATACATACATACAACACTTACGCCCTCACACCTTCCATATCACTCACCACGGTATATGAGTGGCAAAATGAATCAGTTAAATTAGTGCCACAATATCCAAAAATGCACTACATTACACAGTACCATCATACACCACACTACCTCAAGGTTTGAAGGAGACTAGTGCGATTCATACATATCTTCATACTGCTCATTCTTTTATTCATGAAATCAATAAAAATGCACGTACTCATATAATAGGCTTAGGAAAGAGGCTTATATAATAAATTTCTGGAGCTTAAGTTCGAAACCAACAAGGGATCTCATCCTTGTACTTTTATGAATCATGCGTAGAAAACATAGCTAAATGGTCCAACATCAGAGGGATGCAATAAAACGCCACCGATGTTGTCCTATGTATAAAACATGATTAAACTCGACACTGAAGAAGTCAACCAAGGAGGTAGAGAGTCCTATGGAGTAGTCATCCAAGCTCCAAACATATCTGCACATTTACGGTAAGCTCGGAGTCCAAAGCCTACATCAGAACCCACTACTAAGTAAAATACTAGCATCTCTATATGATGCAAGCTCGTGGTGTGTACTCATATCATCAATACATCATAATAAAAAGACTATACTTACTAAATAAGCATACCACCAATCACACAAAATGTAAATCAAGACATAATAAAGAGAATAACTAATACCAAATAACAAATAAATAAATACATACAATCATGAATATATAGATAGATAATAAATACATAAAAACAATCAATACCCTAATCATAAAATGTTAATATGGTATAGTATATACGTAAATCGCTAAACAAGATTAAATATTATATATACTCATGTTAATAATCATATAAACAATTAAATAAATAAAGGCATAATCATTCTATAAATAAATAATTAATTAATTAGGTGATTTTAATTAAACATGAAAAAATAATAATATCATAGTTATCATAACAAAATACATAATTAAATACAATTAAATAATAATATACACACAAACATACATATAAATAAATAAATAAATATATATATACTATTTAATAACATAAGACTAATATTAATAAATATTTATAATATTATTAATAACAAATAATCATGTAAACATTCATCATAGGCAACAAATATATGAATAATAAGAAATTAATAATCATTAAAAAAATAAATAAATAAAATAATTAATAAGATTTAAAAATATTCATAACATCTAAACATGCTAAAAAATTTGAATATGCATATAAACTAATGTAAAGGGGTTTTTGAATTATTGAAAATGGTTGATAAACAGTAGAAAACGGGCTGAACCGAACCAAATCAAGCTGTATTATACCAACCAAAATGAGCTCGGACTCGAAGCCTACATTAGAACCCACTACTAAATAAAATACTATCATCTATATATCATGCATGGTTGTTGTATGTGCTCATATCATCAATACATCATAATAAAAAGACTATACTAAATAAACATACCACTAAACATACAACACGTAAATTGAGATATAATAAAGAGAATAAGTAATACCAAATAATAAATAAATAAATACATACAATCATGAATAAATAGATAGATAATAAATACATAGAAACAATCAATAATCTAATCATAAATGATAATATGGTATACTATATACGTAAATGGATAAATCTGAATAAATATTATATACATACATAATCATTCAATTAATAAATAAATAAATAATTATTTAATTTTAATTAAACATGAACAATAATAATATCATAGTCATCATAACAAAATACGTAATTAAATACAATTAAATAATAACATTCACGCGAACATACAAATAGATAATATATATATATATGTATGTATATATATATATATACAATTTAATAACATAATAAGACTAATATTAATAAATATATGCAATATTTTTAATAACAAATAATCATGTAAACATTCATTATAGTCAACAAATATATAAATAAGAAGAAATTAATAATCATTAATAAATAAACTAATAAAATAAAATAAAATACTTATAACATCTAAACATGCTAAACAATGTGAATACACATATTAACTAATCTAAAGGTGTTTTCGAATTACCAAAAAAAGTTGAGAAACGGCAGAAAACGGGCTCAACCGGATCGAATCAAGTTGTATTAGACCAACTTGAATGGACTTAACCATTCCGGTTTGGAAAATGGGCTGGGTTGGCTGGGCGGACGTGAACTGAACAAGCAGACTCGACATGGTTTGGCGACCAAGCAGACGCAGTCGCATGCTAGCGGAAAATGAGTCTAAAAACACTATCACCTACGGCTATTGCGGCGGCTCCAGTGGCGATGATGGGTACGACTCGGTAGCTGGCCGCGAGATGGTCACGGCCATACCAATGTGTTGGCAGGAGAAAGGCTGGGATGTCGCCAGTGGCGAGCCAAAGTGGTGGCAGCCTAAAAACAGCTGGGTTCGTGAATTTAACATTGAGTGGATAGCTTAGATCATGCCATGTGGCATTAACAAGACATCCGCCAACTCGTGGGGTCCAGTTATGGGTATGTGCAATATACTTATGCATGGAAGCTCAGATCGAGACCGTCCAAAGTCAAAACTGACTCGAGTCCTAAAATTGACTCTATAGGCAAGAATCGAGGCAAATGGCTAAATAGGCCTTGAACCCTGAACTTGATCAGGCTGGGCCCACATGGGCAATATCTAGTGATCTAAAATTCCTATGCTGCATGCAAATGAAATACCCAAAAAATCCTAAACGAATACTAAACCCTACAAAGGCCTAGATCTAGGCCTAAATTTCTGACTAACTCATAAAAATCATATGTATACCTCACATCTACACCAAGAACTCATACTAACTGATTCATAACTAAAATAATCATATACATGTCAAGTATACTCAACCACTATAACATGCTCATATGACCATCCGGGTCCTATACTCATATTCTTAAAATTGGCTTGGCCATAAGCCGAAACTGGGGTTTTACAACTAAACACTCCAACGCCCTATATCTACACCTAAAACCCTGGCTAACTCATAAAAAATTTGTTTGTATACTTCTTGTATACACTGATAACTCGTGTTTTGCTGTACCTATCATATGGATGTCAGGCATACTCAACAACTATAACATGCTTATATGGCCATCTTAGTCCCATACTCATATTCTGAAAATTCGTCTGGCTCAAACTCACTCAAACCAACTAGAGACATGCCTAAACTGGGCAACCCACAAGCGGGTAAAACCCTAAGCCAAAATTGGGGTTTTACAATTAAGAAATCAAGAAAAATACTCATAGCATCTATACATGCTTAACAAATTTAATATACATCTAAACTAATGTAGTGGTTTTCAAATTACCAAAAAAAGTCGAGAAAC
Source organism: Piper betle (assembly GCA_033002965.1). NCBI lineage: Eukaryota > Viridiplantae > Streptophyta > Magnoliopsida > Piperales > Piperaceae > Piper > Piper betle. Next base: position 50,767 of record JAURVB010012940.1, on the reverse strand, counting down.
GGCTAAAAACGGGCTGAACCAGACTAAACCAAGCTAAACATACCAAGTTGGGCTGATTTAACTTGGTCTGGGTTAAATAAACTGTCTGGGCTGGGTCAGATGGGCTGGTCTGGACTGATGGACATGGACACGGGCTCGGACTAGCGAGCTCGGACACAACCAAGCTGAAGCGAACGTAGGCAGGCAAATGCGAACGCGTGCAGGTGGACGTGAACACGGGCAAACAAGCTGGACGGGGTGGCCATTGCCTGTGGACAAAAAATGCTGACGGCAGTGTAGCTGGTGTCGCTGCCAGTCAGGATCGATGGCCCATCCAACGAGGAGCATGTTGGTGGTGGTGGCCGGTGGATTCAGGCCACTGGCTTGATGGAAAATGGTTGGAAAAGGGGCGGGATCGCCATGGGTGAGGCGACGTCGCAGACGGTGATCGCGGCAGCTGCAGTGGCCGTGGGTTGTCTCAAAATGGACATCTTAGATAGATGAAGCTGTGTGGGTGGTCGCATTGGCCAGTGGAGACTCACTGGCACCAAAAATGGCCCAAATGAAGGCGGTGGCAGCGTTGACCGGCTCTAAAAACTCCCTCATTGGCAAAGACTGAGGCTGCACTAGTGGTTGTGAGTGGTATGAATGGAAAGGCAGCTGCGAGGTGGTCATAGGGGTGCTGGTCCGGTGGCTGGTGTGATGTGGAGACTAGCTAGCGGCGAGCCAAAGTGGCGGCGATGCTATGGGTCTAAAGTTATGTAAATGTTGGAAGATTGCTAAGAATAAAAAGGGAGAGTGGTAGGGTTTACGTGGACTGCTCAAATCATGCCTTGTGGCACGATCTGAATGTCTGACCACTCATGGTCTAGTAGGACTATCAAAAGTCGAAACTGATTCAAGTCATAAAATTAACTATATAGGCGGGAAACGTGGGAAGAAGGTTAAATGGGTCTCGAACCCTAGCTGGGCCGACAAGAGAACAATCGAGTGATCCAAAATTCCTATGCTACATTTAAATGCAATACTCAAAAATCCCAAACAGATGCTAAATGCTGTAATGGCCTAGATGTAAGCCTAAAATCCTGGCACACCTTTAAAAATCATATGTATACTTCGTGTGAACAGTAAAAACTCATCCTCTACTATATTTTAACTGAGACTATCATATGCATGCCAGGCATACTCAGCCTCTATAACATGCTCATATAGCCATCTAGGCCTCATGCTCATATTATAAAGACCGTGGAAAAAAAATAAACAAAAAAAGGACGCGGACGTTGTCTGGGAAGGACCAAACGTATTATATTCTTTACCCGGTTAATTATTACCTATTTTATTATTTACCCGGTTACCCGGTTAAGTGAAATACGGTGTTTTTACATACCCTAGCCGTGATTTCATTGTATTTTGTGAAGGACGTCCTCAACCCTAATCTTCATTCACATTTTCTTCTCCTCTTCCTTGTCAGAGTGAGCATCCACCTTATTTTGGGTATTTTCTCTATCTTCTTTTCTTTTTCTTTCTTCCATTGGCAAGCACGTAGAGTTCATGTTTAGACATAACAGTTAATTTATTTGTTGTTGTTGGTGGATATCAAGATCTGTTTAACAACAATTGATTTTAATGTTGTAAATTGTTATAAAAAAAATTACATTAATCATAATTGATAATAGTTGGGATTAAGGTTTTAAAACAATAAGAAAACAAATTAATTGTTACACGACTGAGATCCATGGCCGACGAGTTCCTCTGTTCGGTGAGATGGGCAAGCACAGGCAAAGCTTCACTGGGAATCGGTGGCGACAGTCTTTTCGACATCAGAAGATGATCATACTCTCTTTGTCAATCAGTGTATGGCCGATCTCACTCGTGTGGATGCCGGCCTAGGGTGATAAATGGCCAAAAATAGAGGATGACGGCAAAAACAGAGGCGACGGCATTGGGTGAAGAAATCCAGCCATCCTAGGTGGTGATGGGCTCCAATCTGGCCGATAAAGGTCGATAGGGGGAGAGGGTGTCGAGGTGACCAACCAACTGAGGCGGCAACGCTCGCCAGCAGTGGAATCAGCGACGCAAACGGGTCGCTGGTGTGGCGGTGCAGGCGTCGTGGCGGTTATAAGGCGGCCGGAGTTGGTTGGGGCGACACCGCAACGGCATGGCAGGGCTAGGTGGCGACGATTGATAGCGGCCAGAGACGATCACCGGCAGCAGCCGGAGGGCGGTTGCAGTCGGGAACAGAGGATGGCGCAGGGGAAGAAGAAGAAGAAAATTCCCTTGGGTGGTAAACTTGTAAATAATGCTTGATTCGACACAACTCGAGTTAAATAATAATACCAACTCGTAATAAATTTTTAAAAATAACCATTTTAATGAGTTATTAAACTATAGTCGGGTAACAATCACAAACGTCGAACCTAAATATTATAATGAAAATAAATAAAGTTTGAAACTTTATTTAGTCGAATAATTCAAAATAATTGTACTAATAATATTTATGAATTGAAATAACACAAATTATTCTGAATAATTTAATCGAACAACTTAATTAATTAAATTGCTATAAATAATATTCATGATTAAAAAATTATAACTGTAAATTAAATTATCAAGATTGGGGTTAAATAATTATCACTGCAAAGGGAAATTAAATACTTGTTTATCAATTAATAATTATTTCATCGATTGTTAAGTATTTATTATGATTTAGATAGTTCATTTAGAATGTAAAGTAGGACTTAAATGAATATATCACAAGAATAATTAATTGTCTCACTAGATTTGTTGAGAATTTAATATGTAATATTTTTGAATTGTCACATGTTATGTTGTCAAAAATTTTAATATATATATCTGACATTTAGCTGCATGCATTCCTACTCAACTAAAATTATACTTTTGTATAATTTTATGTTCTCGTTCAGATTAGGATCGTTGGTCGCAGCTGTGAGTTCGAAATATCCAGGTCTGTATAGTTATTTGAAATGTTGTACTTTCCCTTTTTGGCAGCCCTGGTCGGCCTGAGCTCAGATTCGACCACCATGCGCTGGAACGCAATCGGGGTCAAGGAATTGACTCAGTCCGATACGGGGCCGCACCTTTAAAAGACTTGTGAAACAATAATAGAGACGGGTGAAATGATAATAGGGATTATATTGACTTGTTTCATTTAATTATGCGGCTTTGGACTTCCTTATTATTCTCTTGTATTATAATTTTGCCTATGGGAAACGGTCCGAGACTGTGGGACAATTATTTTATCTATTGTCATATGCATCAGAACATGTTTTGTTTTTACAATTTATAAATTCTAGATTTATTTACAGTATTAAAATTCATCTTCTGGAATTATTTACCATGTTACGATTCATGTTCTTGCATGTTACATTTGCATTAACTATATTTTTAGGTAACACCAGGTCCGGTTCGAGCGGGTCGTTACACATATTCTTAAAATTATTTTAGCTCAAGCTCACTCTAAATGACTCGAGACTTGTCCAAACTGGGGAAACTACAAGCGAATAAAACCCTTACCCGAAGTTGGGGTTTTACAATTTCATTGCATGCAGTTTTTCTTGTATAAAATTATAGCTATGTATAATTTTATTGTTTCACTCATTAGGATCATGTGTCCTACTTGCGGGTGCCTCATTAGAATTCCAGGTTCGTATAATTGCTCGAAATGTTATACTTTCTTATTTGGTAGCCTTTGTCGGCCTGTGCCTAAATTTGACCATCAAGCCGAGTGTAACCGGTGTTAAAGAATTAACTTAGTCCAACTCAGGTCTACACTTTTAAAATGATTAAATACCTGCCTCCATCCCAAAAAAGGGTATAGGGCGCAATGGCGAAAGATGACTCATTATGCACTTGTGATACTGAGAGGGTGAGTCAATTGGCAAATATTGGTGGATAAAGGCCGTGGGCCACATAGCGTGTGCGCATACATGGGATCGTAAATAGATAGGGTGGCCACCCCTCCCAAAGTAATAAGAGCTCGCGTAGGCTCATAATCACTAAAAGACTCAATTAATGATGTTGTGATATATAATTACGAGAAACCAGTCAATATATTCCATAATATCATTAATCGAGTCTTTTAGTGATTATAAGCATGTGCTGAGCTCCAATTATGCCAGGAGGGATGGCCGTCCAATCCAACTATAATCCCATGTATATGCACACACGCTATGTGACTCGCAGTCTTTAGTTACCGATATTTGTTATTGACTCACCCTCTCATATCACAAGTGCATAATGAGTCGTCTTGTACCATTGCGCCCTGTCACCCCTTTCAACATAGGGGCAGGTATCTCATCTTTTGAAAAATTTTAAGAGTGCCGCCCCATGTCAGACTGAGTCAATTCATTGACCTCGATTGCTCTTGGCGCATGGGGGTTGAATGTAAAGCCCGGGCTTTTCGCCCAATGGTTTGAATTTAATTTCAGTCATGACTCACGACTAAGTTGATTGCCCCACAATTTTGCCACATATTTATTTATGGTATCTATGTATCTATGAGTTGCCTTAGTTTTAGCTCCCTCGGCTTTTTTACCCCTGTTGGACACTGTGCCCAAATTTTTTTTATGTTTGGTCGGTCGAGCCTAGTTGGTTAGATCTTAGGACCGAGTCCCCCGCACCTGGACAAAGTTTGAATATGATGCTCAAGTTTATACCACGGATGCCAAGTCGCCGTCAAAGCGCCCATACGCCTATGACTTGCCTTATTTTGGAAAATATTTTGGTGTTATATTATTTATTTACTTTATAAACCACTAAATCATTTCACCCTTTTTATTTTTAAAATTTAAATCCGAACACACCACTATAGGTGTGGCACCCATGCCTATGAAAATCTCACCCTCATCCTCACCTTTCCACTCCCACCCAACCTCTCCACTCATGCTCAACGTCCCTCACCTTCTCCCAACCATCTTCTCCACTCTTTGAACTCTCTCTAGCCTTTGCCTTCAAAGATATTCTTCTTTTAAGGGTTAAAGTACTTCGAATGGGAAAACTCCATGTGACCTCCCCTTGAACCGTTAAAGGTATGTTCCTTACCCATTTTTGGTTAATGATTCTTATTTGAGTTGTTTTGTGTATGGATGTTATTGTTTTAATTTATATTACATTTTTACATTGTAGATATTCCTCTTAAAGAATTTTGAGAGGTAGTTTCATGTCGTTCTCATGCTCAGATAAATAGTTATGATTTTTGTATCATCCGTGTACCCAGATTTGTACTAGTTGAGCATAAATTCATAACTCAAGTTTTAGATGTCCGATTTGTATGATCTTGGTCTGTTTGTTTTTACATGACATTGATCTACAAGTTATATGTCGAGTATGTCAACTGATTAACATGGATGATCATGAAAAGGTCCAAAATTGGATGAAAGATGGCAGCTTTCAAGGTTCCAGTGACCCGATTGCCTATTTCCCTAATTTGTACACCTTGATATCATTTTAATTTCATAATATATATTATGATCAACTATTAAGAATGTTGTGATTTTAATATGATAAATTTACCTTGCTAAAATTACCTTAAATAGGGCCTGAACAAAATTAATGAAACATTGTGTGCATCTGCTACGTTCTTTGTTGACTACCTGTGTTGTGTGTTTAGTAAAATATTTGGCTAATAATTAGATCACATAAAAATCTAAAAAAATTACCTAATAAAATAAAAATTGTTTTATATAACCATAAAAATTTTGGAGAGAAAAAATTCATTCAAATGATTAATTGGATTGATTTTTTGGGCTACCCAAGAACTAAGTTTATAAACCTTTTTATATGATTTCAATTGAAAACCTGTGGAAAATATATTCGTCTGTGGGAAAATTATATTATAAATAATAGAGCTTACAAAGTGTCTTAATATTTTCTATGTAAATTTTTATACCATTTTGGTATGTAAGTAATTCAGTAGAATTTTCTACTTCTACCATGGTTGGGTAAATTGTAGGAAATCACTAAATCAAAAATCAAGATTAGAAAATTTTCCTATGCCCAATTCGAAGGAAATTAGACCTGAAATATTAAAGTTAAACTTTTAAGTGTTATATAACTATTCCAATTGAACTAAACACATTTAGACTTCTTATGCCCATGGGCCGAAATTTTGAAATTTGTTGCACAGTGATGGGGTACTGTTCACAGCACATTAATCCAATGTTAATTGAGCTCAATCAACATGATAATAATCTATATATTTTCACTTGTTAATATTTATAATAGACCCTAAAGGTGTCTACAACTCGGGTTCAAATTTCACCTTAATCAGATACCTTTGGTCTATCCCAAAAATCGTCCGATTAAGTCTGACGATAAACACTAAGTACAAAATCTTATACTAAGTAGAATTGTAACCCTAACCCTTCAATTAAACTACCTAATGAGGTTTAACCCATCGCTAAGTAAAATAAGTAATTTAATTAAGTTTTTTATGTTTTGCATGTGTGAAGGCTTTGCCTCATCTTGTGTGTCTGTGTGATCCGATTACGATTCAGATTCCATCTCTTGTTAGGTTACGCAGTTAAGCTTGTTGAGCTCTGTGTGACTCTCTTGCTCCACCCTTGTGTTTGCCTCTTGAGTGTCACATTTAATCATGTTTTAAATGATAGGACGGTGCCAATGGCATTTTTATCCGATCCCTCTGATACCAGGCTATTTAGTCACATTTTATCATAAGTTTAGTAAATTACAAGGATGAGATCCGTTGTTGGTTTTAGGACTGAAGCTTAAGAAATATATAATACAAGCCTCCTCCTTAAGCCTATTATATGAGTATGCACATTTTTATTGATTTCATGAATAAGAGAGTGAGTGGTATGGAGATATGCAGATTACACTAGTACCCATTCTACCCTTAAGTCGTGTAACGAATGCAACGCGTTTCCGAAAATTGTGGTACATTGGTTCCTAGCCACATCGGTATTGTGGTGGGTGATATACAGAAGATTTGAGGATGTAAGCGATATATGAATGTTTACATATTTGTAAGATGCCTCTTTGTAGGCAATTATGGCATGATATGTGGTCGCATCGGCCTTCGCTTCCTACCCTATACGATTCCAGAAGTTTCTACAACTTTTTCATGGGTGTTAAGATACTAATTTACCAGTAATGTTATATTCTTAGTCTCTATAGGACGAATAATTAATTATTTGATTATTAACATTTTTCTCTAATATATGTAGGTGTTTTGTCTTTTTGACAAGAGTAGGCGAATGGATCAAACGGCTCATGGCCGGGGATTTCATGTTGCATTTTGGTTAATTACCGAGTTAATATGAAATTCAAATGTAGTATGTCCCAGGAATAAGCCCTGAAGTTGTATGAACCTATATAATTTGGGATAAGTCAATTGATTGTTGTTGTGCATGTGTGTTTTATATATCATTACATTATCATTGTGGTGCAGACACACTTTGGGGCACTCTAACTATCGTATGGAAGGTATAATGAGCCTCAAAGTCTAGGAACATAATGAAGAGCTTACCAAGTACATGAAACATATTTGTTGTAGCTGTGTGAGTGTGTGATAAATAAACGTGAGTAGGAAGACCATACGACTTTGAGTAGTGCCATGACCCTTGTGCAAGAAAATAAAATAATTAAACACAGCATCATTGGACATATCATGTATGTGGAACAGGTAACCATGACCCTTGTTCAAATTCTCTCCATTCATCCGCAGGTTTGAAATTAAGAAATATAACAAATCACTTGAACTAAGTAGTAAGAAACAGTTCTTGTCACAGAAATCAACCTATAAACTATAGCCGAGATGCACCTCTTTTGTAGTTGAGATTGATAATCAACATTTTTAAAGGCACTACTCAAAGTCACAGGGGAGGTTCTGCCTCTGTTGTGGCAAGGGATGATCGTATAGGATCCTTAAGTTTAAGCGCCTCTCTATGCTAGTATGAATCAACATGCATATGTGATTAAACCCTGTAAGGTTACCCGTCATAAGCCTCCTTGAGGGTTGAGATCTGTTTTCATAAAGTTTGCAGGAGACTAGTCTAACGAAGATTTTTCCAAATTATAACATCAAACTTCCATCCACCCTTGGTCCGAAAAAATGGGGTGTTACATTGAATCTAAACTCAGGCCGACTAGGGCTGCTAAAAAGTAATATATAAGATTTAAAGTGATTATACTAACCGCAACTCACAACACTGCTGAATCGATGTGCAAGTAGGAAAAGTGGACTCTAGTCTAAGGAAAAAGAACAAGATTAGATCCTACACAACGAGATCCAGATGAAGGCCACACATGTGACATGGAATAATATCACACACCAGGGAGAACCAATAATTTGATAAAAGTTAATTAATAATTTTCTAACACTCTGATTGTAGTTCACTTAAGAACTAAATAAAAAATATTACGATTGAGTCGAGTCATGTTTAAAGTTTTTAGTTTGTAAGACTCGATCAATAAAATATATTGAAACAATCATCTTGGAGTCATGAGCATGGAAGACATTTTTAAAGATTCGTCAAAACACATCGATTATAAATAAAAGTAAGACAATAAATAACTTCGTTAAGCTCAAGTGTGTGTAGCATTTATCTATCTTCACACCAAAGTCGACTCATGATTTGATGGACCTACATATATTATATGAAAAATATCAATAACAAGTGTTAGTGGTCCGAAAAATAACTAGTATAAACTGGCAAATGGGTATTCCATTACCCATAGAAACTTATCAAACTTTGGAATGGCCTCAGACTAAGTGGTAAGCAAATATATTTAAACAAGTGTCTGCTCGCATGTATGGCTTGTATTAATATTCATACATACAATGTGTACACGCTCTCATCCTCCGTATTACACCCGTCATGGTACTCGAGTGGAAAAAGTAACAGTTAAGTTAGTGCCATAAATTTGGAAAATGTGTTGTGTTACATAGACCGCATTACCTCAAGGTTTGAAGGAGTACTAGCGTGGTACATACATATCTCTATACCGCTCACATTCTTATTCATGAAATCCATAAGAAATATGTGCATACTAATATAATAGGTTTACAGAAGAGGCTTGTATCTCATTTACGTGCATCATATGGATTTTAAATCTCCGGATTGTTCCCCTGTGGGCCTAGCTTAATTGAGTCATAGATTTTTTTTCAATTGAGTTCAGGGTTCGAGGCTCATTTAGCCTTATTGACTCAATTCCTACCTGTAGAGTCAATATTAGGATTCAAGTGAGTTTTGACTTTTGACGGTCTCGATTCGAGCATTCCATCTATATGTATATTGCATATACCCTTAGGTGGATCCCACTAGGCCACTGAGTTGTCAGATGCTCAGATCGTGCCATGTGGCAAAATCTGAGCCGTCCACTCAACCCAAACTTCATATATTGATTTTCAGAGGTTTTCTCCCACACTTATAGAGTTACACCCCTAGCTTTGCCGCCACCTCGGCTCGCCGCCACCTCGGCTCGCCGCCAGCGAGTCTCTGCCTCGTCTCCGGCCACTGATTCCCTTAGTGCTGCCGTCACTTCGGCTCGCCGCCAGCAAGTCTCCACCTCGCCTCCAGCCACCGAATTGGTACAATCGTTACTACCTCGTGACCGGCTATCAATTTGTACCCACGATCGCCACCGGTGCAGCCGTAGTCGCTGCCGCCGACCATGTTTTGGCCGTCAATTATCAACGCCACCGCTACCACCCTTTGGAACCATTTTTTAGTGCCAGCAAGCCACCTTCGGTCGAGCCAACCACCCCGGCACCTTCCCCTCATTGAGATCTTCATTTCGAGACCACCCACCATCACCGCCGAGGCCACGATTGCAGCCAGGTTTCATGCCATGTTCATGTCCGCCAACTGTTCATGTCCACCAAGTCAACCCAACCCATTTTCCAGTTAACCCAGACTGGGTTGGTTCAGCCTATTTTGTTCGGTAAGGTTCAGCATGGTTCGGTTCGGCTCAACTCATTTTTGAACTGTTTTTGTTCGTTCTTGCACTGTTTTTAGTAATTTGAAAACCTTTATGTTAGTTGTAATGCATATTCACATGATTTAGCATAATTTGACGTTATGATTATTTTTCTTTATATATTATTTTATTTTTATATTTATTCATTATTATTTATTTATTTTTATTTATATGTTTATCATATATGATGAATGTTTACATGATCATTTGTTTTTCTAAATATTATATTTGCTTATGAATATTAGTCTGATTATGTTTACTTAATAGTATATATTTATTTATTTATTTGTTCGTTATGTGTATGTTATTATTTATTTGTATTTAATTATATATTCTTGTATGGTATAACTATGATATTGTTAATATTCATTATTAATGAGCATTAACTAATTATTTATCTAATTATCTATGAGAGCATTTTCTTTTTTAGTTAATTAGTTATTTTTTATTATTGGTATTTCTCAATTTTCGTGCCACATGTTTAATTATAGGTTTGTTAGTACTATTTTCTTTATTAGGATGTATTGATGATATAAGCAAACACTACGAGCATGCATTATATAGAGATGTTACTGTTTTACTTGGTGGTGGGTTCTGATGTAGGTTTTGGAATCCAAGCTCGCTAGATAACAAGTATGTAGGACTCTCCGTCTATACTTGACTCCTTATGTGTCGAGTTTAAATGCGTTTTATACATATTGCGGCATCGGCGGCATTTTATCGTGTCCCTCCGTTGTGGGGACATTTAGTAGCATTTCTACACATTTTCAATAAAACTAAAAGGATGAGATCTGTAAAATCCCATTTTGGGCTTATGGTTTTACTTGATTTTAGTTTTTCCCTATTTGAGTCAGTATCGTGTTAGTTCGAACGAGCTTGAGCCATATTGATTTTCCAAATATGAGTATGGGGCCTAGATGGCCACAGGAGCATGTTATGGTGGGTGACTATGCCCGACATGCATATGATAGTTTCAGTTATGATATTGTATAGAATGAGTTATCCATGTGTGCACGAGCTTTTCATATGATTTTTGTGAGTTACGAAAGATTTTAGGCCTAGATCTATGTCGTTCAGGCGTTTAGTATTAGTTTGGGATTTTCAAATTATCTCATTGACATGCATCATAGGGATTTTAGATCATCGGGTTGTGCCCCTATGGGCCCAACTTGATTAAGTCATAGAGTTTTGTCCAATTGACTTGAGGGTTTGAGGCCTATTTAGTCTTCTTGCCTCGATTCATGCATATAGTCACTTTTATAACACGAGTTAGTTTCGACTTGGACAGTCTCAATCCGAGCTTTTCATCTATATGCAAATTTTATATACCCATAGGTGGACTCTAGTAGGCCACTGAGATGTCGGACGCTCAAATCATGCAACGTGGCAAAATCTAAGCCATCCATCCACTAAACTCGAGCATCGTATATCAATTTTTAGAGGTTTTCTCCTATATTTTCTGAGTTCCACAACTAGCGTCGCACCCACGATCGATTTACTCCTATATTTTCTGTGCCACACCCTCAACCACACCCTCGTGGTAGGTTATCGTTTCGTACCCACGATCGCCACGGGCGCCGCCATAGCTGCCGCCGACAACGGTATTTTTACTATCAATTTACTCTGCCGCCACCACCATTTTGGGCCATTTTTCAGAACCGGTGAGCCACCAACAGCCGATCCAACCACCCCAACAGCTTCCCCTCGCCGAGAACTTCATTTTGAGAACACCCACCACCACCACCATGGCCGCGTTCGCTACCGTCGTAGTCGATGCACCCGGCGGGGACTCCACTCCCTTCCGGCCAATTTTCAGCCATCCAGTGGCTGGACTTCGCCGATCGCCACCACCATCACATTCCCCGGCCTCCACTGCTCCACCGTGGCCGTATTCCGGCGACAGGCACCATAGCCCTCAGTCCGGCCCACTCACCCGTGTCACGTTCGAATCTGCATCTGCTAGATCTTGTCCGAGTCTACCTACCCATGCCTGAGCTCATGCCCAGTTGTGTCCACCCAGTCAACCTAGTCCAGTTATTTAGTTAACTTAGATCGAGTTGGTTCAGCTCGGTTTGGTCTCGTTTAGCTCGGTTCGGTCCGGTTCAGCTCATTTTCAAACCGTTTTCGTCCGTTCTTGTACCGTTTTCGGTAATTTGAAAACCCCTATATTAGTTTAGATGCATATTCACTTGATTTCACATGATTTGATGTTATGCTTATTATCTTTTATTTATTTTTATTATTCATTATTATTAATTTATTAATTTATTTTTATTTATATTTGTGTTATATATGATGAATGTTTACATGATTATTTGATATTATTAATATTATAATTATTATGAATACTAGTCTTATTATGTTTACTAAATTGTATATATATTGTTCGTTATGTGTATGTTATTATTTATTTATTGTTAATTATGTAATCTTGTATTATATGATTATGATATTATTAATTTTCATTATTAATGAGTATTACCTATTTATTTATTTATTTATTTATTAATTAAATTATATATATATATTTATTCATATGTTTACTAACATATATTCTGTGATGATATTTACTGTGTTTACTTGTGTATTTATATAGTATATCAGCATTCTTTTCTTTATTACGATGTATTGATATATAAGCACAAACCACAAGCATGCATGTAACGAGCCATCCGAATCGGCCCGCGTGTTACCCAAAAATATAATTGATGTAACGATAATATTCCAAACGATGAATTGAAATACAGCAAATAAGTCTGGCAATATATAATATAAATCATAACAATAAATCACGTTCTCTCAATTATAAAGTAACTGTCACACAGTCTCGAACCATTTCCTATAGCCACATTTATAACATAAGAAGATAATAAGGAAGTCCAATTTTTATTATCAATTCACCAACCTAAGTCACTTTTATTCTTCAGTCCAAATCATGCTCACCTGCATATCACAACCTGAATCACTTTTATTCTTCAGTCCAAACCACTAAGCCGCATAATTAAATGAAACAAGTTAATAAAATCCCCATCCATTATCGTTTCAAGAGTCTTTTAGTTGTTATGAGCCTATGCCAAGTTTGTTATATGCTGGGAGAGGTGGCCACCCCATCTAGCTACCATCCCATGCATGCACACACACTCTACATGGCCTTGGCCTGTAGTTACCGATGTTTGCCATTGACTCACCCTTTCGGTATTACAAGTGCATAATGAGCCGTTTTGCGCCATTGCACCCTATTTCCCTTTCGACATGGGGACAGGTGTTCAATCTTTCAGGGGGTGCTACCTTGTGCCAAATTGAGTCGACCCTGGTTGTGTTCCAGCGCATGGTGTTCAGATACCTAAGTTGACCAAGACTCCCACATAGTAATTTTAAGGGTGCGGCCCCATGTCGAACTGAGTCAATTCCTTGACCCCGGTTGCACTCGGTGCATGGTGGTCGAATCTGGGCTCAAGTCGACCAGGGTTGTCAATAAGGGAAAATACAATATTTTAAAAAATTATATGGACCTGGATAGTTCACAAGTGAACTCGTAGCTGTGACCAACGATCCTAATCTAAACGAGAACATAAAATTATATTTAAATATAATTTTATTCGAGTAGCAATGCATGCAACTATCAACAATATTAAAATATTAAATTCACAACAATCTTGTGAGATAATCAATTATTCATGTGGCATAATCATCTAAGTCCTACTTTACATTTTAAATTAATTATCTAAATCATAATTAACACTTAACAAATGATTAAATAATTATTAACTTATAAATAAATATTTAATTACTATTATTAGTACATTTTCCTTCGGTTATAATTTTTAATCGCTATCATTATTCATAACAATTTAATTAATTAAGTTGTACGATTAAATTGTTTAAATAATTTGAATTACTCTCATTCAAAAAATATTATTAATACAATTATTTTAAATTATTCGACTTAATATAGTTTTGAACTTTATTTATTTTCATTATGCTACTTAGGTTCAATGCTTGTAATTTTTACCCGATTATAATTTAATAACCCATTTTCTACCTTACTCACATATTATTAAAATAATCACTTTATTTACCTAATATTAAATTTAATATGTTAGAGGTGAAATCTTTATTTTATTAATCCCTGATAAACATCAAATTTAAAATTAATCGCTTATAGTATGCTGATTTATTATTGACCGTTTATCATTAACGTATTTTTTATTACTTATGTCCATGTCAATTTCGTCCAATAATTAATTAGTTTACCAACTTTAAACCATAACCATTAAAATGATTATTTTCAAAGATTTATTTCAAGTTAGTATTATTTTTTAACTTGAGTCAGTATCGAGTTAACCCATATTTAAAAAACTGCCATCTTATTCTTCCCCAACGTTCTTCTTCTCCTTCCTTCTTCTTAACATTAGAAAACAGATCACGGCTTTCTTCTTCTTCAACCCAAAACTAGATCATGTCATTCCCTATTTGGTTCCCTAATTGCTTCCCTTCCCTTTACACAAAAAATGACGTCCTCTTTCAAAATTTATAAAAATGAAAATGATGGCTAGGGTATGTGAAAACACCCCAACACCGTATTTCATTTAACCAGGTAAGTGGGTAAATAATAAAATATATTAATTAACCGGGTAAAGAATATAACACATTCAGTCCTTCCTGGACCGCATTCAGTCCTTCCTGGACCGCATTCGGTCCTTTTTGGACCGCGTCCACGTCTGATTATTATTATTATTATTATTATTATTATTATTATTATTATTATTATTATTTTCCCATAGTCTTTACAGTGCATCATATAGAGATGTTATTATTTTACTTAGTAGTGCATTCCAATGTGAGTTTCAGAGTCTGAGCTCGCCACAGATGTGCAGATACACTTGGAGCTTGGACCACAAGTCCGTATGACCCTCCTTTGCTTGATCTCTGCTTGACTCCATGCATGTCTAGAGCAGCCGTGTTTTAGAAGTTGGATGGCATCGGTGGCATTTTATCGGATCCCTCTAATGTCAAGTCATTAAGTCATGTTTTCTGCACATGTTTAATAAAACTATGAGGATGGGATCACTCGTTGGTTTTTGAATTAAAGCTCTAGAAATATATGATACAAGCCTCTTCCCTAAACCTATTATATATGTATGCACATATTTATAGATTTCATGAATAAGAGAGTGAGTGGTATAGAGATATGCATGGACCACACTAGTACTCTTTCAAACCATAACGTAGTGTGGTGTATGAGGGTAGTACGTAGCGCAGCACATTTCCGAAATTTGTTGCATTAACTTAACTGTTCCTTTGCTACTCGAGTACCATGGCAGGTGAAATATGGAAGATATGAGGGTGTAAGTGTTGTATGTATGTATATGAACATTCGCCGTGCATGGTAGCCGCAACTTGCTTAAGTATGTTTGCTTGCTGCCCAGTGTGGGGAAATCTTGAAGTTTCATAAGTTTTCGTGGGTAATGGAATACATATTTGCTAGATTGTATTTGTTATTTTTCAAACCAATAACCCTTGTTACTAACGTTTTTAATATAATATATGTAGGTCTTGTAAATCCTGAGTTGACTTTGGTGGAAGGATAGATACATGGTACACACACTGGAGCTCAGCGCATATATTTCTTTTCCTACTTTTACTCATATTTGATTTGTTTTCATGCGTATTTAACAATATTTTCCATTCTCATGACACCAAGAAAGTTGTTTTGATCTATTATATCGATCGAGTCTTACTGACCAACAACTTTAAACATGACTCAACTCAATCGTAACATTTTTGATTCAATTCTTAGATCAACCAAATTCGAGGTGTTACAAGATCCCTTATTGGTTTTCGAACTTAAGCTCCAGAAATTTATGATACAAGCCTCTTCCCTAGGCATATTTTATAAGTATGAAAATTTTATAGATTTCACGAACAAGAGAATGTGTGGTACGGAGATACGTATGGACCGCACTGGAACTCCTTCAAACGCTGAAGTAGTGATGTGTATGAGGGTACTACGTAACAAAACACATTTCCGAAATTTGTAGAACTAACATAACTATTCCGTTTGCCACTCGAGTACAGTGGCTGGTGATATGGAAGGTGTGAGGGCGTAAGCGTTATATGTATGAATATGAATATTAGTTGTGCATGCGAGCCGGCACTTGCTTAAGTATGTTTGTTTACTACCCAGTGTCAGGCAATCTTGAAGTTTCATAAGTTTTCGTGGGTAATGGAATACCCATTTGTCAGATTGTATTAGTTATTTTTTGGACCAATAACACTCGTTATTGATGTGTTTCATATAATATATGTAGGTTTTGCTAATCTTGAGTTGACTCTGGTGGAAGGACAGATAAATGCTACTCATACTTGACCTCAACACATTTAATTCTTTTCTTAGTTTTACTTATATTTGATCTATTTTGATGTGTATTTAACAATGTCTTTCATTCTCATGACACCAAGCGGGTTGATCGATCTATTTTAGCGATCAAGTCTTATCGACCAACAATTTTAAACATGACTCGACTCGATCGTAACATTTATGATTCAGTTCTTACGTGAACCGAAATCAGGGTGTTACAAGTTGGTATCAGAGCCATGTCTTGGTCAATTGAGATGGAAGACTTTTGTTTTGAGTGAAGTGTGTGAAGTTGTCCTTAGCCAAGTTGACATGGATTTCCTTTAGTCTTTTCTTAGGATTTCAGATGGTGTTCTCAGTGAGACCTGAGCAGTGCACGCTTTAGCTTAACAATTTGAGAAGTTATGAGATGGATATGAGATCATGATTTCAGTAGATGCTAGCATGGATATCACTGGAATGTCATGATAAGCTCAGAGACACCCCTTCCCTTTTACTGTGCTAAGGATTTGGATGACTTAAGAGTGTCCACATCCTCAATTAGTTGAAGTTGTGTTGGATGGTGACCGGGAACACCTAGAACTTTGGCAACCACATTGTAACACTTGCCTGTCTTCACATGTCATAAAATAAATCCTTCCTTGGGACATGGTGCACATTGTGAGACAGTGCAAGAGATGACACCGAGAATGAGCAAGATTACATTTGAGCAAGGATTTAGATGGATGACTTGAGATGGACCACTTCTTGGAGATGGTAGTAGATGAGGGTGAATAACGAGGTCAATCTACAATCTCATGGACACTTCATCGCCTGCCCCTCTTCTACTAGTGTATGTCTGTCTTAATAGTACTATTTGCATAATGAGAGCACATTGAGGAAGAGCGAGATTACCTTTGGTCGTGGATTTAAATTGTTGACTAGATGTCACTTGATCTGCATTGGTTGGATCAGTTATGGTTGTTGAGAACCGGTAAGTGTTTATAGGAGCAATCACTCCAGATTTAAGGAGGTACATGTATGGTCAGCATTGGATCACCATTGTACATGTCACCAATATGATCCATACACCCTCCAGATCAAGCACACATGGTTGGATAGCCTAACTCGAGTTGATAGCAATAACCATTGATGAGGCAAACATATGGAGGAAGATATGTTAGCGACAGTAGTGGGTTCACAAAGTTCATGATTAGAATCAGACCTTGAGCAGTTGGAAGCATAACCACTGTCCGAGTTGCACAACCACCGTCTAGTAGCACAACTGCCACTTGCGATGCACAACCACCATCTGAGTTGCTCAATCACCGACCGTGATCCACTACCACTGACCGAATGTGCATTGCTGCAATCTGTGATGCACAACCACCATCGTATATTGCACAACCGCCTACCGAGTGGAGCAGTTATTGTGGAAGTAAGGGCCAGTAGTTACCTCACCTTACAGGAGGACAACTACTTGAGGATTTTCTTAGCTTTGCACAGAGATTGCATGTCACGGCACTGAGAGTAGAGTTGGCTCAAATATTGAGGATAAAATATAGCTACAATAACATCATGAAGGCAAAGAAAAGTTAGATGCACTAGAATTAGATGATGTGATGGTACATGATTGACTTCACTAGCCATCTTGTATACGATTGTCTTTACGTGACATCATTGGGTTAGATGTGTATTGCAAGATAGTGCTAGTGATAGTCTTATAGGGATCACCTGCTAGTGTTAGTGAATCTTTTAGGGATATATATGGATAGAGTTAGAGAACACAATAGTATGATATCTAGATTGGATGACCCCAGTGGTCAGATTATTTAGTTAGCGTGACAGTATATGTGTGACCCACAGCCAGGGTTACACATATTAGATGGTTAGCAGATGATCAGATATTTAGTTTAACTCATTTACAGTTTGGCCCAACCAGAGAGAGATGTTTGACTCATATTAGAATTTTGGCATTGATAATGGGTTTAGTGAGGGAGCATCCATTAGGGAGACAGTGTTTTCCTTGTGCTTCACCAGCACGACTAGGGCCTTACCTTGAGACATAGGATTGAGCTTTTGCCTCAAGTATAAGAGGTACTTACAGTGCAGATAGCCGATGACAGACCAGTCTAAAGGAGACAACTTCACCCAAGCTTGGGAGCAACACAGGATGGCAGGTCGCACACCACTGAAGAGCAGACGAGACATGTATCAAACCTCATATGAGTCTCCGTAGACTCAAGGAGAGATAGTGGTTCTTTGGGTCATTTGAACCCTGCCCGTTTAGAAGTGCGTAACTCATATAGTATCGAGAAACTCATGCCTACTGTTAGCTGATTGAATTAGAACTACTTAGGAGCCATCTCTTAGGCTCATCATTAATTGGTTGTTCCATAGGCTGGCCAACTATGGCGGAGTCCAATCATAATGATCTTGGAGGCATGTCCATGGACCTACCCATATTTGTGAGTCACCTAGTATCCTATATAGAGTTTCATTACCACAGGTGACTCAGATAAACATCCTGACATCACCATAGATAGAGACATGATGTCAGACTATGTGGGGATGAAATACCTCTTAGTTAGAGTCCTAGAGCAATGTGACTTATCTCTTTTCATATAACTAGAAATGTCAAACAAAGCCAAACTTTCACTTGAGTATTTTCACATTCACTTTTCTAGATATACTAGTCCTACCATCAATTTACCAGAAGGTTAAGATGAGCAGATATTGACTAGTGCACATGCCAAAGACAAGATGCAGACTCCACGGTTCTATGCAAAGTATATTTTCATACTCCTTGAGACAAGCTGTACGCATACAATAGAGTTATAGCACACAATAGAGTTATAGCAGTTGTTCTTGTTCTATTATGGTACAAAGCGAGATATTTGATTCAAAAATGAGTTAGCTAGGACCCTGAGTGTAAAACCTCAGTTTCGGCTTAAGGTATTACCCATTTTAGATTAGTTTCACTTGCATGCAGCATAGGAACTTTAGATTTGCCCCTGTGGCCCTAGATTGATTTAGTTTAGGTTTGAGGCCCATTGAACTTTCTTACATCGATTCCCGCCTATAGAGTTAATTTTATGACTCAAGTCAGTTTCGACTTTTGATGGTCTCGATCCGAGCTTTCCGTCTATATGTATAGTGCTTATACCCATTTGTGGGCCCTACTAAGCAATAAGTTGTCGGATTTCCCGATTGTGCCACGTGGCAATATCTAAGCCGTCCACTCACCTTTAACTTCACCAATTGATTTCAAGAGCTTCCAAGATTTTGAAATTTTTTACAGTTACACCGCCGCAACTTCGGCTGGCCGCCAGTGACTCTCTGCCTTGTCCCTGGCGATCGTATTGGTACGACCGTGACCACCTCGCAGCAGGCTTTCAGCCCGTACCCACGATCACCACCGGTGCCTCCGCAATCATCACCGGAGACGATGATTTTAGTTTCAATTTTTGCAACCATCCTATACAACTACCATGATAGCTTCCCTTCGTTGAGATCTCCATTTTGAGACTGACACCAACCTCCATCGTGGCCGCTATCGTCGCCGCCAACATAGCCGCACACGGCGGCGATGCCGCCCCTTTCCGATCAATTTTTGGTTAGCCAGTGGCCGAACTCCTCTGATCGCCACCACCATGACGTTCCCCGTCCTCCCCTCTTTCGAATGTGACTGATGGCAACCTTTGCCAGGCTGCCGTCGGTGTTCATCGGCGACAGACACTGCCGCCCCCCTATTTAGCCATTTGCCCAGTTCACCGTCTTCTAGGTCGTGACCGCATCCACCTACATGCGACTGCGTCCACCTCCTGGATCTTGTCCTATAGCCCGCCAGCCATGTCTGAGTCCGTCCGTCCAGTTGCGGTCCACCTAGCCAATTTTTGGTTAACCCAGACGAGGTTGGTTCAACCCATTTGGTTTGGTCTTGTTTAGCTTGGTTAGGTTCCAATCAACTCATTTTTGAACCATTTTTGCTTATTCTTGCACTGTTTTCGGTAATTCGAGAGCTCTTTCACTACTTTAAATGCATATTCAGATTATTTAACATGTTTGGATGGTATGGATATTTTTCTTTATTTATTAATTATTTTTATTTATTTATTTATTTATTTGTTCTTGATTATTAATTTCTTATTAATTATATATTTGTTGACTATGATGAATGTTTACATCATTATTTGTTATTAATAATATTATATTTACTTATGACTATTAGTCTTATTATGCTATTGAATTGTATATATTTATTTATCTATTTGTATGTTCGCGTGTAAGTTATTATTTATTTGTATTTAATTATGTATTATTGTATTGTATAACTATGATATTATTAATATTCATTATTCATGATTATTAACTATTTGTTTTTTTTTATTGGATTATTATATATATAGATATTTTATTTATTTATTTATTTGTTTATATGTTTACTAACACAAGTGTATATTGATATTTACTCATGTTTACCAATATATTTATATAATATAATTATATTATTATTTTATGATTAGAGTATTGTTCATGTTTATGTACTTATTATTTATCTAATTATTTATGAATGCATTTTCTTATTTATTTATTTATTTATTTATTATTTAGTATTATTATATCTCGATTTGCATGCCACACATTTAGTTATAGGTTGGTAGCATTGTTTTCTTTATTAGGATGTATTGATGATATGAGCACACACCATGAGTGCGCATCATATGGGGATGTTAGTATTTTACTTAGTAGTGTATTCCGATGTAGGTTTCGGAATCCGAGCTCTCTGTAGTTGTCTACGATACGCTTAGAGGTTGGACCACAGGTCCATAGGACTCTCCCTCTCTGCTTGACTCCTTGAGTGTCGAGTTTAATTATGTTTTATACGTGGATGGCATCGGTGGCATTTTATTGCATCCCTCCAATGTCAGGCCATTTAGGTGTGTTTTCTACGTATGCTTAATAAAACTACAAGGATGAGATCCCTTGTTAGTTTTCAAATTTAAGCTCCAAAAATTTTGATATAAGCCTCTTTCCTAAACCAATTAAATAAGTATGTGCTTTTTCATGGATTTCACGAATAAGAAAGAGAGCGGTATAGAGATATGTATGGATCGCACTAGTACTCCTTCAAACCATGAGGTAGTGTGGTGTATGATGGTACTGCGTAATGCAGCGTATTTCCGATATATGTGGCACTAACTTAATTACTCCTTTGCCACTCGAGTACCATGGTGGGTGATATGGAAGGTGTGGGGGCATAAGCGTTGTATGTGTGTATGAATTTGATTATGAGCCATGCAAGCGAGCCGGCAATTTCTTAAGTATATTTGCTTACCGCCCAATGTGAGGTTATCTCCAAGTTTCATAAGTTTTCGTGGGTAATGGAATACTCATTTGCTAGATTTTATTAGTTATTTTTTAGACCAATAACATTTTTTACTTACGGTTTTCATATAATATATGTAGGTCATGCAAATCTTGAGTTGACTTTGGTGGGAGGACAGATAAACGCTACACACACTTAAGCTCAACATAGTATTTACTTTCTTGCATTTATTTATCTTTGATGTGTTTTGATGCTTATTTGACAATGTCTTCCATTCTCATGACACCAAGAAGGTTTTTTGTTCTATTTTATTGATCGAGTCGTACCGACTGATAACTTTAAAAATGACTCGACTCAATCGTAACATTTCTCATTCGGTTCTTAAGTGAACCAAAATCGGGTTGTTACACTATGAGTGATCCATTTCCTCTTACAAGGATACTTGAGTGTTGACTTAGACTGGCGACAGTGAACCATACAACCCATTAGCATTTACCCTTATTAGAACTAGAGTCTACCATATGCTAGCAGGACTTGCAGGACACCCTAGTATAGCCATATGACCTGGAGCAGAGTGCCATGAGGGTACACATAGTTTACCTATCCCATTGATGAGGATTAGGTAGACATTGGTAGACGTTAGGTCGCATACTTTGCATTGAGATAGTTTTCCTAATGTAGTTCACACTAGTACCTTGCAGTACTTTAGACTACCTGCTTAACCACCCAATAGACCCTTAGGGGTGAACCTCGATTTTTCCTACCGAGGTCATTACATTCCAGTCCCCGTAGTTCGCAATGGCCCTAGGAGCCAATCCTGTGAGATGATTCGAGCATGTATGGTCAGTCTAGTCATATGATTCCAACATGTATGGCATGTTTTGCTAGATGATTCGATCATGTGTAGTTTGTCCAGCCATATTATTGAGGAGTTTCGTGCGTTGACGGTCTCGATCCGAGCTTTTGTCCATATGCATATTGCATATACCCATATGTGGACCCCACTAGGCCACTAAGTTGTTGAGCACTCTGATCGTGCCACATGGCAAAATCTGAGCCGTCCACTTAACCCTAGCTTCATATATCGATTTTCAGAGGTTTTCTCCCACACTTTCAGAGTTACACCCCAAGTGCCGCCTTCATTTTGACTTGCCGCTGGTGAGTCTCTGCCTTGCCTCCAGGCACTAAATCTATATGACCATGACCACCTCGTGGCCAGTTATCAGCTTATACCGACGATCACCATCAACACCACCGCAGTCGCTGCCAGCGAGGAAGTTTTTGCTGTCGATTTTCATTGCCGCCGCCACCGTTCTGGACCATTTTCTTTTCTGGCGAGCCACCTTTGGCTGATCCGACCACCCCAACAGCTTCCCCTCGCCAAGATCTTCGTTTTCAGAGCACCCACCACCTCCGCCATGGCTGCGATCGCCACTAGCGACGTCCCCACCCATGATGGCGATACCGCCTTCTTTTCGCCCATTTTCTGGCTAGCTAGTGGCTGGACTCCGCCGATCATTACCACCAGCTTCTCCGCCTTAGTGCACCGGTCTATCCCGACTGGCGGCAACCCTAGTTGCGCCACCGGTGTCGTTCTCTAGGGACAGGCACCGCCACCCCCTTGTTTGGCTCGTTTATCCTCCTACCCGTGTTGCATCTACCTCGTCATGCCCACGTTCACCTGGCCATGTCCGAGTCCGCGCCACATATGCTTGGCCATGTCATGTCCATATTCATATCCGTCAAGTCAACCCAGCCCATTTTCTAGTTAACCCAAACCAGGTTGCTTCAGCCCATTCGATTCCGTCTCGTTCAACTTTATTCGATACAGCTCGGCTCATTTTCAGACAGTTTTCATCCGTTCTTGCACTATTTTCGGTAATCGAGAACCTATATATTAGTTGTAATGCATATTCACATAATTTAGTATGATTGGATGTTATGATTATTATTCTTTTATTTATTGTTTTATTTATTTATTTATTTATTATTATTATTTATTTTTATTTATATGTTTATCATATAAGATGAATGTTTACATGACTATTTGTTATTATTAATATTATATTTAATTATGAATATTAGTCTTATTATGTTTAATAAATTGAATATATTTATTTATTTCTTTATTTATTTGTTTATTATGTGCATGTTATTATTTTTGTATTTAATTATGTATTCATGTATTATATAACTATGACATTATTAATATTCATGATTTATGAGTATTAACTAATTTTTTGCTTAATTATTTATTTATGAAATTAGTATATATATATATATATTAACACAAGTATATGTTGATATTTACTTGTATTTCCTTGTATATTTATATAGTATAATTAGATTATTGTTATTTTATGATTAGAGAATTATTCTTGGTTATTTGTTTATTATTTATCTAATTATCTATAAGTGCATTATATTTTTTATTTTTTATTTTTTATTATTATATCTTGATTTTCGTGTTCCATGTTTAGTTATAGGTTTGTAAGCAATGTTTTCTTTATTAAGATGTATTGATGATATAAGCACACACCACAAATATGCATTATATAAGATTGTTAATATTTTACTTAGTAGTGGGTTCCAATTAGGTTTTGAAATCTAAGCTCGTCATAGATGTGCAGGTACGATTGGAGCTTGGACCAAAGGTCTATATGACTGTCCCTCTCGACTTCACTCCTTGCGTGTTGAGTTTATTTGTGTATTATACATAGGGAGGCATCAGTGGTGTTTTATCAGATCCCTCCGATGTTGGGGCATTTAGGGGTGTTTAATAAAACTGAAAGGATAAAATCCCTTGTTTGTTTTCAAACTTAAGCTCTAGAAATTTATTATACAAGCATATTCCCTAAGCATATTATATAAGTGTATTTTTATGGATTTCATGAACAAGAGAATGAGTGGTACAGAGATACGTATGAACGGCCCTAGTACTCGTTCAAACCATGCGGTAGTGCGGTGTATGATGGTATTGCGTAAGGCAGTACATTCTCAAAATTTATGGCAGTAACTTAGCTATTCCTTTTTGCCATTCAAGTACCGTGGTATTGATATGGAACGTGTGAGGGCATAAGTGTTGTATGTATGAATATGAACATTAGCCGTGCATGCGAGCCGACACTTACTTAAGTATGTTTGCTTACTGCCCAGTGTAAGGCAATTTTAAAATTTCATACGTTTCATTGGTAATAAAATACCTATTTGCCAAATTGTATTAGTTATTTTTTAGAATAATAACACTCGTTATTGACATTTTAATATAATATATATAGGTCTTCAAAATCATGAGTCGACTTTGGTGGAAAGACAGATATATGTAGGTCATTTTTTGGAACAGTAATACTCGTTACTTACGTTTTTCATTCGACTCAAACTAAATCAAGTCAATCATGGAGTGAACTCAAGTTCAATTAGGCTATTGTAACCCTTAACATCATGTACATCAATTTTTAGATATTATAGCTACGGACAAATTAATTTTTATGGAGGAGAGGTAACTATATATTGATTTTTACTTAGAAGAGTAAAGTGTACATCAATCAAAAATCAGGTTGTTATTGAGAAAGGAATTGCATTTGGTTTAGAGATTTCTAATTGGACTGTCTGGTCACTGACGGTCCCTCTAGCAAAAATACCACATGTACATTAGTTCCAATGCAATAATACCACAAGTAAATCTCTTTTACTTCAAAAGGCTTAAACATAAATTGATTGACTTGTATGAACAAAGCCTTAAATCATAAATCAATTTATATGTATGAACACAACCTAAAACAAATTACTTAATTAAAATCTCTCTGCAAGAGATAAGAAGTATCATACCACCTTTTTATCTCGATGAGGGATAGGTCTCCATGCCCCGGTGATCTCCACTACCAATGGCATTAAATCTCAACTCTTCTCCAACCCTGCCTGACCTTCATTACCCACCGGAAACCCAAAAGCATTGCTTTCCACCCGTCGCAAAGCTTCCCCCTCCACAAACCCTTACTCTTCATCACAAAATTCAAATGCCCAAAGGGATGTCACTATATCTTCGAGCAAGAGAAGGTGCTTGCTTTGGCAGACCAGTCGCACAAAATTATAAAGTAGTTGCTGCCGTTGGTCTGTACCTAAGATGGGGTATTGGAAACCGACCACCTCCAAGTTTTATCTACAACTTCATACACATTAGTAAAACTAACGATTTCAATTGCACTTGTAAATTTTGGTGGTGAATTTACATTAACGGGTCAGTGAAATTAGTTTTTTTAAGTGTGAATCGTACTCATATAAATTTTATACGATTCATACTTCAACCTAAAAAATACTATAAACCCGTTTGTCAAATTACATATCTCTCACCTATGTAAATATAATTTACAGCGTTATGAACCTAAAATATAAAGGATAGAGAAATTCATATTAGATTTACAATTTAAACTCCCTAATAAGTATAGCCTCGTTTACATAGATTAATAGTGAAATGTTATTTATATTATCAATTTACTTTAATAATATAAATTAAATTCATACTTTGACTAGCTTCCCCTCACTAAGGTGATTGGTGATGAGAATAGCTAGCAAGATGGCTGACATATCTACCCGTACTTTTGTTCACTATTTTCAAGTCTTTTAGAAAACAGAAAAAAAAGGATTAAGGGGACATGAAAGTGTAAATTAATTTAAAATTTAAAAAACAAGATTAATATTTCACGGTTAATAAGAGATTCATTAGTGCAAATGAAATTAACAATTTCACTAGCCCCCTTAGCTGAAGCTATTAAATACTGCCCCTCTTATCCACTTCTAGCTTCGTAGGGCCTCCTTCGAGCAGGCAGCGGCCACCGAAATTAGCGGTCAGAATTACTTGCTCCCGTTAATTTCTCTTTTTGACGCGGGTATGCTGGAGACGCCAGTTTTAACCCCTTCTTAAAAAGAAAATTAAACCAGACTAGTTTCACCAAATTCTAAATTCAGGTGTATTTATTAATTATTATTTTATGAAAACTGTAGAATTTAAATATGAAACGGGCACCATTTGTACCGTGAACAGCCATTTATGCCACCATTTAAATATAGTTTCTCTTGACTGAATTTATTTATTTGATGACTTATCCAAAGATGCGGCGATCTCCAAAGTTTTTCTGTGGCCGGGTTGAAGTTTGATATAGTAAGCTTTTTGGATGCTTGAAATCCTTCTGCTTGTAACGAATAAACTTGCCCATACTTTACATGAGTTTCTTAGGAGAAAAAATCTATTTTTCGTTTCTTCGTTTCTACGAAAAAGCCACCAATGTGTTAGCTTTGCCTTCCCATATAACTTGTTCTTCCTTGTGAGAAGAAATCATCTTTTGCTTTGCCAATGCAAAAGAAATCGCTTAATCCACATCAAATCATAATGCTTCATTGATTACCATGAGACGGTGGAACGGATTAGAAAAGCAGGGAAGAAAAACCAAACAAAGCATTTAATAGAAAATAAATTTTCTATAGCGGCTGGGTCGCATTAGCTGCCGGTAGCGCCCTTCACCGAGTCCCACATCTGCCCCAAAGCTCCCAAAACATGAGGCAAAACTCTACAAATTCCATTCAGGGCCAGGCCCGACGCCACCCCAATTGCTGCCGTCTCCCTATACCCCGGCTTCGCGTCCACTTTCTGCTCAAGCACGGCCTGTCGGGTGTTCAAGTTGTCCAGCTTTCGGCCGGTTTCGCCGACGAACTTGTCTTTCTCCCCCTGCCGGAGGCCACCACCCGCATGAGGATGTTCTGCAAGTTTTCAATGGCCTTGAGGGAGGCTCCGTTGGTATCCAGGCCTTGGGATTCGTAGTAGGCGACTACCTCCTGCGCAGTCAGCGTCGTCTTTTCTGACGACCCTCGCCCTTTTTGCCGTCGATTGGAGGCATGGACGGCCAATTGGGGTTTAGGGTGCTAGCAATCGAAGGTTGCTTCATGATTATGCCGAACCGCCGCTGCGGCAACCCTTTGGACTCTCTTACCTAGTCTAGGGTCAATTAAGAAGCCCGTTCTTGACGATACAGGAAATAAACAGATGGCCCGTGGTTGAGTATACTGGACTGGCCCGAATTAGACTCCAATGCGACTCGATCTGCTGGCTGGCTAAGCTGCCTGTAGGCCATCATCCCAGTGAATAAGGAAATGGAAATCTAAAGCCAAATTATTTATGGGCCAAGGAGTACTAAACGGACTTCGAAAGTTTATTTCTCTCCCGCTAGTCCACTCAAGCAAAAAAATAGAGAATTTATTTTACCTTAGAAACTGCGCTCGTTCGCTCAACGCTGCTATTACATTAGGTTTTTAACTTCTACAAACATGTGCCCGAATTAGTTTTTGGCGGAAGACCCGATTATACTGGCACACTAGCTACACAGTGGAACTGAGAGAAAAAAACCTCATAACAAAGAAGTGAAAGCTTTTTGTTATATTATAAAGATGGCTCGTGGTTGAGGATACCGGATAGGCCCAAATTAGGCTCCAATGTGAATCGAGTCACTGGCTAGCTAAGCTGCATGGCATCATCTTAGTGCATAAGGAGTAGGAAATCTAAAGCCAAATTATTTATGGCCAAGCAGTGCTAAATGGACTTAAAATTTTATTTCACGCCCATCAGCCCACATAAGCGAAATGTAGGGATAATTTTTTTACCCACAGGGATAATTTATTTTACCCTTGCAACAGCGCTCGCTCGCTCGATGCTGCTATTACATTGGGTTTTTAACTCGGACAAATATTTTTCTTATGGCCCGGCAAGAAGCACCGTAAAGCCTTTTCTTTTTGGGTGAAAAGCCGAAATTATATTAGTACACAAGCTACAAAGTGAAACTAAGAGACAAAAAAACTTTATAACGAAGAAGGGAAAGCATTTTTTAGATTATAGCAGGTGGTAAAATCAATGCTAATTATGTAGAAAATTTACAACTCAAACTTTTTGCCCGACAGTACGAGTATCAGTTCAGTTTTAACTTGGATCAAGTTATTTTTGCCCGGAGCTTTTTACTATATACGTATGTATAGTATGCTATGTGTGAGTCATGATATTAGTCTTCCCAAGTGCTTGGTGTAGCCTGATTGACACTACGTTGTATTGACTCTTATTTTTTAATTTTTATTTGAATTGATTATAATTAGGTTTAAAACTGTGTCATTCATTAGTGTAGATTGCTTTTTCGTGCATGTGGAATCTTATTGATCAATCATAGCCTTATGAGGACCTACAATTAGGTTTTCAAGGGTTTTTGAATCGGTTCAGTCTTGACTTATATAGGGGGGTTAATTAAGTTTGGTCTGTCTTGTCATGGTTCAAGTATAATATAGTGTATGCTTTCCTTGCCTTAGCCTCATTCGATGTTTGGTACCACCATTTGGACGTTATGTGCCTGACCTTTTCATATATAGTTTGGTCAAGTGAATTATAGTTATACGTTAGGGCTGAGTACCTTGTGAGTCCGGTTTGCTTGCCATGTATTTAGAACCCATTTTTGGACAAACGTAGCCCCTAAGGGACCCATGCCGTTGTTTCTAAGTTTATCTCGACTGCCTATCCTAAGTGATGCACGTGGAGAGCAAAGGTGCCTTCCCAGTGCCCTTACACGGGCACTTGTGCAGATTAGTTTGGTATGGGTGTCACGGTGCTGCCTTGGCATCTAGCTCACACGTAAACATTTTCCAAACATTTTCCTAGCACGAAAGCCCTATGCCAGTGCCTTGTTCCCAGCCCATACTCTGGGTTGGTTCAACCTTACCTCTTGCGTTAGCGAGTCATGCCTCTGTTGCTGGCTTTCCAGTGGCCAGCACACTGGTAGTTTTCCCTAACCTATAAATACCCCATCTTTTTCCCCTTTTCTTCCCTTCTCCTTACTTTGCTCTGACTTCCCCTTCACTCCAACCCTTCCATTTTCCTTCCTTAGCTTCTTCTTGTAGTCCTAAACCTCTCCAAGCCAATATTAGGGCACTTCTTCTTGCTGTCCTAAGCCTCTCCAAGACAAGATTAGGGCCTAGTACTATTGGTCTTGGGTAGGAAGCCCCAAGAGGCCTCCCCTTAGAGCGTTTGAGGTAAGTGGTCTCCCCTTGTTGCTCTATTCACATGTTTCTTTAGTTATGCATGTCTGTTTGTGTTATGATTTCTGATATTTGTTTCATGCCGCTGTGTGTGTTAGGAGCACGTAGGTGGTTGTTTCATGATTTTAGCATACTTAAATAAATAGTTATACATTTTTAAGTGTACAATGGGTTCATGTTTGCATTGTCTGGGTGGCTCTCCAATAACTATTGCTATACATCATATATTTGCATGCTATGAGACTCATCTCGTTCCTAAGAGGTAGATCAATAATGTATATAAGGCATGTTTCCCTTTTTTGGGCCTCCATGAGCATGTATGGGAGCCAAAATTGGTGAAAAAGTGAAGGCTTTAGTTCTTGTAGTAGCCTACCAACCATTTCTCCAATTCTCTCACCATATTTTAGGTATTTTTTACTCGCCATCTTTTGCATATTTTGTGTGATAGATGTTGGTAATGCCTCATTAAAAGCCTGAGAAATGCCCTTAACCACAGTATGTGTTTGCTGTGTTTCTGGTGTGCCTTGCTATGTTCTAGGTGGGTTTGTGCTCCCTGTTGAGCCCTTAAAAGATTTTATTAAAATCTATAAAAATTGCATGATGACTAACAAATTGTATATTGTCAACATATAAAATTTAGGATTATCTAAAATTCATTTAGGTGGCTTGTTAGTTCCAATTTTGGGAATTCACGGGAATGAAGGGTGAAACCCTAATGGGTGTGCTGAAATTTTATGACATTTCATCTAGACCTTAGGTTGTGTCCTATAGCTTCACTCTAAATTTCAAGGCCAATGGTTGTTTAGTAAAAAATTCCTGTGTTGCTTAGGTCCAACTAGCTCCAAAAATACCTTAGCCAATGCCTACTATTCCCGAGCCCACTTAGACCCAAATTCTGGGAAATTGGATTGATCATTTATAAGGGTAAGACCACGGTGTTGGACAACCATACAATTTTACCTTGGTCCATATAGAGTCTTCAAGCCTATGAACGAGACTTAGGATAATTAGTGCACGGTTGAGAAACACTGTTCTCAATATCTTAGCCAACTTGTGTGGGCCTCATTTATTGTGTTAACCTATGGACCAACATCTGGACTCTTATAGTGTACCAATGGTCAAAGTCTCAGCCTATTTGGGCAGTGTTTGGCTCATCCAAAAAACATTTGGTTAAGTCTGTTCAATGAAACTCTACGTATATGGCTTTTCAAAAAGCGTACTTCTAACCCTGAACTTAATTAAGGTTACTTAATGAGGTTTACCACTTAACTAAGTAGGATAATTAAGTTAATAATATTTTCTAGTCGTCCATGTGTGGTGGCGTTAGCTCGTTTTCCATGCCAATGTAATCAGATTTTGATTCGGGTTTCATCTTGTTAGGATAGATGGAGTGAACTTGATGATTTAGGACGAGGAATTTCACTCATCCAGGTTCTGAGAATTATTCTGCTTCATCTATACATTACTCTTTAAGTGTCAAATGTAACCAAGCATTAGATGTAGGACGGCATTGGCCGCGATTTGTCCGATCCATTGATGTCAGGCCATTTGGCCGAGTTTTCTATAGTTTAATAAGACTTTAAGGCTAAGATCTTTGATGGTTTTCTAAGCTTCAGAAACTATCTTTTGCAAGTCCCTACCTAAGCCTATTGTATGTATATGAGGGATAAACATGAGAGTATTGTACGGGTAGTATGAATTTACAATAGTACTCCTTTAAACTTTAAAGTAATGTAAAGCATGAGGGTACTACATAACACATTGTATTTCTAGAATTCATCACCCTAGCTTAACCAACTACTCTAATGCTATTTGAACATCATAGTAGGTGTTATATGGAATATGTAAGGGCGTAAGCTTTATGTAAGTATATTTTGTCAAGCATGCGTGCTAGCCTATTTTATGTAACTTGATCTTGCTTACGGCCATGAGGCTTTTTTCCAAGTATCTATGTTTTCTCATGGGTAATAGAGTACCCATCTGCCATTCATGAGCTATCATTAATTATTTTAGACCGGTAATCAAATTTATTTGATTACTAACGTATTTTATATATGTATATAGATGAGGGTCCATGGTGTTGGCCAGCTTAGGTGCATAGACATGCAACTCATGTTGGTGGTGGGGGAAGGGGGGATATGTTTTTGTATTTGGACTTTATTTTGATTGATTGTATTTTTATTTGGCATGTGCCATGAACTCATAAATTATGTATGATTATGGATTGGGTGTATGCTGTGAATTGTTTGCATACTTGTGTTACTATAATTTATTATTATAACTGTCGTGTAGGATATTTAACTTTGGGGCAAAGGCTAATAATTGTTTACAATGTGTGTAAGCCTCAAAGTCCCAGAACATGATGAGAAGCATTTAAGATACATAAAATTTATTTGGTTGCAATATATGAGTGTTAGAAAAATGTGAACAGGAGGAGCTCACGGTGCAAGCTGTGTGAAGAGTCCATGTGAAGATCGAGTGATAGGTTAGAAATGATTGTGTTGAGTGCACTCTTAGTCCTTAGATAGTAAGGAAACTTCCATGAAATTGCAAGGAATGAGCTGGGAAGATTCCAGGAAGTTGCTTAACCACAGCTATATATTCACATACTCATCCACTTGAAAAGGAACATGTTCCCCTTCTTCACCTAATTCTCCTCCTTCCAAACCTTAGAGGCTTGAATCCTTACTATTTTATGTTCTGAAGGAGAGGTTGTAACAGAATGACAAGGAGCCATGGAATTAAGCTACAATGAAGTAAGAAAATCAGGAGAGAAAATCTATGCTAGGACCTCAACAATCCAGATTTGAACTTACTCTTTTCATCTTCATCTATTTGTGTTGTTTTTCTTGCTGTGCTTCATGATGATGTTTAAATCGTTCATGGGGTGAATTGTATTGATTTGAGATGAACAATGGATCCTAGTTGATATGTTATATAGCTTTGCTACTCTCTATCTCTTTATGATTGGTTGTTAATTGATTATTTCATATATGTTCTTAATGCTTTAAAAGAGTAGTTAACTCTTGCATGAGTAAGACATTCAATAGAACACTAAGAATAGGCAGGTCAATGATGTGTTGAATAAAGAAATTTATGATTTTATTGTAGAAATACATTAGTCATAAATATCCATATAGGGGACTTGCCTGATGTTCAATCGGTCTGCTTCACAAAAAATGGGGAATGAGGCCAAGTAGTAGATTCTAATACAAGCCATTTACAATTAAATTTGTTTCCTAAGATATCAACTCCAATCACATTATAATTTGTAAAGACCTGGAAAAAAATAATGATAATAATAATAATAATAATAATAATAATAAATACGTTCGTCGCAGTGGGATCGAATGTTGGAATTTTTTTTCCATACAAATTATTTACCGTCAACCGGTTAACTGTGAATTACCCGGTTAAGTGAAAAGTATTTTAACTGGTTAATTATTGTTTAATCGGTCAAGCGGAATCAAACCATTTAAACAATAAAGTGAATCATATCGATTACCCAGTTACTCAATTAAGTGAAATACGGGCGAAGTAAGTTTTCACAAACACTAGGCTTCATGACATTATATAAAGAGAAGGGGAGGGTGTCATCCACATAATTTCTCTTCAGACAGATGCCGGCTTCCTCCTTCACTCGGGTAATTCTTCCTCCTTTCCTCTTCTTAGTTGCATAAATACACATGCTCAAATGGATAATAAGCATGTTTAGATAATAAACATGATAAACATAAAATTAAAATCTGAAATCAATGAAGAGAAGGGGAACACTAGGAGGTCATCCTGATGTTTTCCAGCAGCAACCATGCCATGTTTCCTTCCATGGTGCGGGGTTGACGTGCTGGAGGTGGGAATTGCTCTCGACGGTGATGCTGGCCTGATGGAGTCACCTTGGAAAGCCAAAACAGACCATCGAGGAAGCACGCAGGTCTGAAATCCGAAGGGAGAACAGGCTGGTGTCGGTGTGGTGGTGCAGCCATGCTGGTCGAGGGTGCCGCCGTGGTGGTGCTAGAGGGTCATCGTCATGGTGGTGCTAGAGGGTCGTCGTCAAGGTGGTGCAAGGGGAGCCGCCATGGGTCTGGTCGGGTGCTGTTTATGTGGCCGACTAGGGTAGTCGCCATGGGTCATGGGCTGATTATGTGACTGACATGGAGTCACCACGGTCAGGTCGGGGTTGCTGATTGGGTGGCTGGAATTGGGTCACCAAGGACTGGTTGAGGGTTGCCATGTGGTGGCCAAGTTGGAGACGCCATAGCAGCGAATGGAGGCCGCCACGTTACTGGTTGGTCGCCATGCATGGTGAAAATACCGGCTTTCGCTGGTTGACTACAATAAAGCTGGGAGCTTTGGGGTCGTTAAATGAATTGTTAAAGTAGAAAGGCAACCAAGTAAATATGGGAGAACTCGATGTGGACATGTTAATAATTAAATTATCAACTAGTTAATGGGGATTTGGATGGGGATAATTAATAATTAATTATCATCAGAATTGCTGAAAATTTAATAAGTAATGAAGACTAACATGAACTAATTACATCATTTAAAAATTGATAGTATATTAGTCATGTAGTTGCATGTTGGTTCATGCAAATAAAATTATACTAATGTATAATTTTATGCGCTCATTCAGATCAAGGTTAGCAGATTACAGTCATATGAAATCTCAAGTCATGTACATATAATAGGTAAAACATCGTACTTTCCTTGTTGGTAGCCTAGGTCGGCCTGAGCCCAGATTCGACCACCATGCACCGAGTGCAACCGGGGTTAAAGAATTGACTCAGTCCGACACAGGGTTGTATTATGTGCGTAAATTGTGTAATGCATCGACATTGTTTTGGAGTAGTGATAGCCGCCCCATAAAAAGGCTACGGCCAGGGTGAGCGAGGCACAGTGATTCCTCCATCGCACTGGAGTGCAGTGATAGCCTCCCCATAAAAAGTCTACGGCCGAGGTGTGTGAGGCACTGGCACTAGAATTGGTACTGAGAGCTTCCCCACAAACGGGGCATAGCAATCACCTAAGTGCAGTGATAGCCTCCCCATAAAAAGGCTACAGCCAAGGTGTGTGAGGCACTAGCACTAGAATTGGTAGTGAGAGCTTCCCCACAAACGGGGTGTAGTAGTCACCTGAGTGTAGTGATAGCCTCCCCATAAAAAGGCTACAGCCGGGGTGTGCAAGGCACTGGCACTGGAGTGCAGTGATAACCTCCCCGTAAAAAGGCTACGGCCGGGGTGTGTGAGCATTGGCACTAGAATTGGCAGTGAGAGCTTCCCCACAAATGGGGCGTAGCAATCACCTGAGTGCAGTGATAGCTTCCCCACAAAAAGGCTACGGCCGGGGTGTGCGAGGTATTGGCACTGGAGATGGTAGTGGTAGCCTCCCCACAAAAGGGCTACGGCCGGGGTGTGCGGATCATAGTGGATACCTCCTCCGCATTGTTTTGGAGTATAGCGGAATCGGTCCACCACATATTAAAATGAACATAGTGAAATAGTGGAATGTACATGACTTGTTTTATCTATTATACTACTTAGTATTGTAATCACTAACGCGGAATTGCCTCCGTAGGTGTGCGAATACGAAATTAGGTGATTGACAACGAGAGCATGGAGCAAAAATAAATATGGGGACTCCTTTTTATTTATTTGAGAAATGAGTGTGGCTACTGGGAAACGGTCCAAGATAGTGGGATCTTTATATATGTTTTTGTTAGAAATGCTAGACATATTTGTTAAATTGTGAGTAAAACCTAGCTAGCTAGGCCCACAATGTTGTGGAAAATGGCGGATCGTTACATAATTTGATAGATGTAAAAAAGTTATATTCCTTGTTAACTAAGTGAAATTGAACATTCTGTGTCTTTTATTTGATTGAATGAACTTTGTTTGTTTGATTCATGAATTATCAATATTAACATATTCGTTATTTTTTGTTAACAGTTTTATGCCCTAGCCTTGATTTCTTATAGATATAGTTTAGATTCTTTACTGTTTGATGCTATCTTGATTGTGATTCTTGTTTTCACCACTTCGCTAGTTGCTTAGACAGTTTAATCACTAAGAGTAATAACTAAGGTTTAAACTACAAATTCACATGGAAAAGATCTATTCCTCATCACTTTATTACTTGTTCTGAGTGTGCACTGGCACAATGAATTAAATTTGCAGAACAATCACATGACGCGTGTTTGTGCCAATGGCACATTGCGTCTAAGCAGTGGCCTACCTATGCGCAATCTAGTTTCCATCAACTACCAAGCTCAAGCTAACAAACTATTGGTCTAGCTAACTAATAGCATGGTAATTTGCCAGTCTGAACAATACAGAGCAGGTAGCATAACATAACACAATACGGAACGGCCCATGGGGGCTAGCATAACATAACACAACTACATGTAACATACCACAATTAACATAACATTCATCAACATATCAATCATAACATACCAAGTTTTAACATATACTTTACAGTCCGAAGGTTAGTTGTCTTAATAGTCCAAGAAGTCAACTCTAATACCAAGTTTTAACACCCCAATTTGGCCGGTGGAATAGACCGAATCTTGATTTTATAATTCAAAAAGTTGTTTATTAGACCACCAGCATACAAACTTTATGAAAGTAAATCTCGACCATCAAGGTGGCTTAAAATGGTAACCTTATCGATTTTTCATACAATGCATGCTTTTATCATACTACCATATGAAGGCTATTACTCTTGAAGATCCTAATATAAGAACACAGAGCCACAAGAGAGGCAATAGCTCCCATCCAACTAAGAGGACGAATTTATAGATGCAATGATCACTCCGAGCTACATGAAGGAAACACCTCTAATGCAACTAAGAGGTTGAGTTTTTCATAATGCGGTTGCATGATCCAGTTCTTATACTTAGTTAGAACCTTGAGTTAGGTAACTTTTCTTAGATGATGTTATTCTTATGGTAAAGTAAACATTGGGTTGTAGTTACCTATTCCAGATACCCCACAAACAGAAATTAAATACACAGGGCATCATCACGTGCCAGGGCATAATACCCTAACACTTGATTTTCATGTGGACCCATCAAGTGGTATGAATCGTAAGCTCCACCAGACCACGTTTCTCTATCATACACATACATCTATAACCAAATACATTTTACATATCGTAATTGTTCCTTGCCATGTTTTAGAACTTTGAGGTTTACACATGCTATGACAATTTTAATCCATGCCCCAAAGTTAGTACTCTCCACAACGTTCATAATAACAATAAAAATAAATGAAGACATGTAGACCACAAATACCATATCTATCATATCAACACAAGCCTAAGGGCACCGCCCAAAATACATACATCATATAATCCCGAGTTGCCAATCCATAAGTCCATATCCCCAAGAAAAACATTAGCCATACAATACATGAGGCTACATAATACAAAATATAGAAAACAAATTTGTTCCCCTCTATGAGCCTCTTGATTTGTCCATCTATGCTAGTATCAGTCATGGGTACTCACCTACATAGTTATAGTAAAACCATTAGTAATTAAACAAGTTTGACTACCCATGAGAAAGCATGAAACTTCAAGAATACCATCACCAGAGAATAAGCACAGGCCAACACCACTGAACATCATAAAAATGATGGAGAAACTCAATTCCTTCATACTTACATCTATACAAACATACGCCATCACATCCTCTATATATCACCCGCCACGGTACTTATTTGGTTTGGAATAGTTAGGTTAGTGACAATTTCTAGAAAGGTTTGGAACAATTAGGTTAGTGTCAAAATTTCTATAAACACACTACACTTGTATTACCTTACTTAAATTACATTATTTTAGGGTGTAAAGGAGTATAAGTACATGCCATACATCTTCATACCAAACTCTCATATTCATGAAAACCATAAAATTTGTATATTTTTGTAGTAGGCCTTGGTAGGGGCTTATATCATAAGTTTTCATGATCTTTAGTTCAAAAACCAATAAGGTATTTCATCCAAGTAGTTTTATTTAACAGTGGAAGAAAACTCAGCTAGATAGCCTTGCATCAGAGGGATCTGATAAAATGTCACCGACGCCATCCTACATTTGAAACTCGATTAAAACCTCACTCATTGAGTCAATTAGAGATGAAGAAGAACAGTTCTACGGGCCTAGATAAGTCATGCTCCTAGTCCTAATTCAGTCCCCTCACTCTGAGTATCCTATAAAAGAGATGAAACACAAATCACAATCAAATCTCATTGGCACCCAAAAGGAGGCAACGCCTCCACACATGAACCACTCATAAGACTAATTAACCTTAATTAGGTGTTACAAGTATTGCAACGTTCCATGCCCTGTTCATCGTTGAACCTAACCGGAATGTTATACTATTTAATATTACTATCTCTTAATTAAATCACACAGAAAACCTTTTAAGATCTAAAACTACTTGGTGACTTGGATGGATGATGTAACGACCCGCCCGAATCAGACCGGGTGTTACTTAAAAATATAGTTAATGTAAATGTAGCATTCCAGAACATGAATTAAATACAACAAATAAGTCTCGCAACATATAATATAAATCATAACAATAAATCATGTTTTCTAAAATATAAAATAATTGTCCAACAGTCTCGGACCGTTTCCCATAGCCACATTTATAACACAAGAGAATAATAAGGAAGTCCAATTTTTATTATCGATTCACCATACCTAGGTTGGTAAAAGAACCACCAACCACACTTCTATTCTTCAGTCCAATGCTGCTTACATGCGAAGGCAATTTGGCGTTAGTGATAAAACCACTAAGCCGCATAATTAAATAAAACAAGTCAAAATGATCCCTATTATCATTTCACTCGTTCATATTATTATTATTACACAAGTCTTTAGTAATTATCTCTCAGGTCATTCTGAGATTAGTAATTTGTCTCTCAGGTCAGTCTGAGATTAGTAAAAGTCATCTCCCAGCTCATTCTGAGATTAGAAATCGTCTCCCAGCTCATTCTGAGATTAGGTGGTCTCCCACTTCATTTTAAGATTAGTCAAGGTCTCCCCGTTCATTTTGAGATTAGAAATTGTCTCCCAGCTCATTCTGAGATTAGGTAGTCTCCCAATTCATTTTGAGATTAGTCATGGTCTCCTAGTTACTTCTGAGAATTGAAATTGTCTCCCAGCTTATTCTGAGATTATGTGGTCTCCCAATTTATTTTGAGATTCGTCATGGTCTCCTAGTTCATTCTGAGATTAGAAATTGTCTCCCAGCTCATTTTGAGATTAGGTAGTCTCCCAATTCATTTGAAGATTAGTCATGGTCTCTCAGTTCATTTTGAGATTAGAAATTGTCTCCCAGCTCATTCTGATATTAGGTGGTTTGCCAATTCATTTTGAGATTAGTCATGGTCTCCCAGTTCATTCTTATATTAGAAATTATCTCCCAGCTTATTCTGAGATTAGGTGGTCTCCCAATTAATTTTGAGATTATTGCCGACAAGGCTACTGGTTTGAGAAAATACAACATTTTATATAATTATACTAGTTTGGGGAAATACAACATTTTATATAATTATACCATTTTGGGAAAATACAACATTTTAAATAATTATACGGACAATATAACATTTTAAATAATTATACTGACACACATAGTAATTTTAATAGTGCGGCCCCGTGTCGGACTGAGTCAATTCCTTGACCCCGATTGCGTTTAAGTGCATGGTGGTCGAATTTAGGCTCGGGCCGACCAGGGCTGCCAACAAGGGAAAATACAGCATTTCAATTAATTGTGAGCACCTGGATAATTCGAACTCGCAGCTTCGACCAATAATCCCAATCTAAACGACAATATAAAATTATGCATAAGTATAATTTTATTCGAGTAGAAATGCATGCAACTAAATATCTAATATATATATATATATATATATATCATTTTATAAAATATTAAATATTAAATTATTAACAAATAGTGAGATAATTAATTATTCATGTGACATAATTATCTAAGTCCTACTTTACATTTTAAATTAATTATCTAAATCATAATTAACACTTAACAAATAATAAAGTAATTATTATTTCATAAACAAGTATTTAATTATTATTATTAGTATATTTTCTTTTGAGATAATAAATTTTTGTACAATAATTAATTATTTTAGTAACATTACCAATAACCCATTAAATGATTATTTTTAAAGATTTATTACGAGTTCGTATTATTTTTTAACACGAGTGGGTATCAAGTCAACTCATATTTACAAAACTATCACCCTCCTCCTTGTTCTTCTTCTTCTTCCCATCGCCATTCTTCTCTTCTCCAAAAACAGGTTCATCCTTTTCTTCCCACCCTTATCATGGAACCCAATTGAACCACCATCTAAGCATCCCAACAAAGCATCAACAACAAACTAAAATCAGCAAGCTAGGAAGCCACAAGTGCGTGTTTTACAGCAGTTAACCAAGACGACCATGTGCTGCACCATGGCGCCCAACTCCTGGCCTGTTCTTTTTTTCCTAGCCTCAAGACCCCTCCTTTCTTGCACCTTGCTCTAATTCAGATGTTCCACAACCTGAGGCCGGCCTCAAAACAGTAAGGATCGGCTACCTTTGGACGTTGCATGGAGTGTGGTCATTCTCCCCACTTCTACACTTCGCCACCATGAATTCAGGCGAGAAGGTCATCCGCTGTGGACTGTTCTGGCGGCCTGAACTGCTGTGAAGGAACCCATTATGCTCTCGACGAAGCAAAACCGGCGTATACCCCTCTCAAGCTTCCATTATAGCATTAATTGCAGCAGAACGTCGCCACTTCCGCCACCCTTGCAACTCCACCCCTCATAGCTGCAATTCCACCACCTACCACAAAACCAGGGACATGGTAAGCCCTCCCTTTGACCCAGCAGCAAGTGAGGATGTCGGGGTGTGAAGGACTGCCTTGCAATTGTTCTTACGGCCGCCCATCTTGCCAAAGTTTCAGGATACTTGGCCATGGACGGGATTCCATTCCCATGATTAACAAGCTTACTATCAATTAAAAATATGCATGCAAGAAAATTAAGAAGAGGGAGATAGGAAGGATACCCAACCAAGGAAGACTCATAGGCAAGGAAGAGGAGAGCTAGGCAGCTAAGGTGAAGAAGACACCCCTACACCCGTATGTGAAAAATGACGTCCTCTTTCAAATTTATAAAAATGAAAATGTCGGCTAGGGTATGTGAACACACCCCTAGACCCGTATTTCGTTTAACCGGGTAAATAATAAAATGGGTAAATAATAATTAGGTAGAATTAACCGAGTAAAGAAGATAACACGTTCGGTCCTTCCAGGACCGCTTTCGGTGTTTCGCAGACCACGTCTACGTCCATTATTTTTTCCACAGTCTTTACAATCTCCCCAACATGGAAATATTTCGTCCCTAAAATATCATAACAAGCAACAAAACAATTATGATTAACTTTATTTATTTCTTCGACATCAGTTCATGCTACTACAAATATAAAACTCTTATGCCACAAACAGGCTAGGGTATTTCCTTACCATTTCTCGTTCAGTCTCCCATGTAGCTTCCTCTGACCCCTAATTTTTACACAATACTTTTACCAAAGGAATTTCCTTGTTCCGTAGTGTCTTTATTTCTTTGATCCGCATCTCCAGCTAGGCTTGGTGGCAATGCTAATCTATATGCACAATTCCCAACTCAATCCAGAATTTGAAATGGTACTATGAATCTTGGCTTCAACTTCCCTGATATTTTGAATCTGATCACCCCCTTCGTAGGAGATATCGTTAGGTACACAAACTCCCCAACTTGGAACTCTAGGTCCTTCCTTCAAGTATCAGCATAACTCTTTTGTCGATCCTGAGCTGCCTTAAGTCTTTGCTGAATGAGTTTCACCTTTTAGTTGCTTCCCTCACCATCTCTGGCCTGACTATAGCTGCTTCGGTAGACTCCAGCCAGCACGACGGAGATCTACAGGGCCTACAATATAAGGCTTCAAATGGTGTTATCGCTATACTAGCTTGGTAAGAGTTATTGTAGGTGAATTCAGCCAAGGCTAAGTGTTTCTCCCAGTCACCTCCCGAGTCAAGAATGCAAGCTCTTAACAAATCCTCCAAAGTTTGAATAGTCCTCTCACTCTAACCATCAGTTTGGGGATGAGATGATGTACTCAACTTAATTTGAGTTCCCATGGCTTTTTGGAAAGCTTCCAAGGAATGTGAGCTGAATAGGGGATCACGATCGGAGACTATCTCCTTTGGAATCACATGCAATTTTACAATATTGTCAACATATAATCCTACCAGGTAATCCACTGTTCTCATTGATTTCGTGGGGATGAAATGAGCTACCTTAGTTAGTTGGTCCACAACTATCCATATGGAGTCATGCTTGTTTTGAGTTCTTGGGAGCTTTGAAATAAAATCGAATGTGACACACTCCCATTTCCACGTTGGTATTTCTATAGGTTGCAATAGTCTGACACTTGGACAAAAAATCCACCACATCCCTCTTCGTCCCTATCCACCAGTAGGTTCACTTTAAATCCTGATACATTTTAGTAATTCTAGGGTGTATCGAGAACTTTCATCATTGAGCCTCCTCCAAGATATTCCGCCTCAATGCATTATCCTTGGGTACACACAACCTTCCTCTAAATCTAATCACACTATTGGAATCAGCTACAATGTCAGGAATCTTGTCCTACATTTCATTCAGCTCCTCATCACCCATTTGTGCTAGCTTAGCACAATCAACCAAATCATTGGAAACAACCAAATTTGCTAGTAAGCCTGTTAGTTGCTCCATCGGGTTGATGGCTACTACTTCTGCAAAACTGCCACCCTCCTCCTCCTTCTTCTTCTTCCCGTCACCATTCTTCTATTCTACAAAAACAGGTTCATCCTTCTTGTCCAACCCTTATCTTGGCACCCAATTGAACCACCATCTAAACATCCTAACAAAGCATAAACAACAAGATAAAATCAGCAAGCAAGGAGGCATCATGTGCATGGTTTACAGCAGCGATCCAAGATGCCATCCTGCACCAAGCCAGGCATGTTCCTCTTCTCCCAGCCTCAAGACCATTCCTTTCTTGCACCTTGCTCCAATTCAGATGTTCGACGACCTCAGGCTGGCATCAAAACAGGAAAGATTGTCCACATTTGGACGTTGCATGGAGTACGGTCATTCTCCCCACTTCTGCACTTCGCCACCATGAATTCCGGCGAGAAGGTGGCCTGAAGTGCTGTGAGGTATCCATGATGTTGTCGACGAAGTACAACCGGTGTCTACCCCTCTAAACATCCATTACAGCATCTATTTCAGCAGAACGTCGCTACTTCCACCACCCTTGCAACTTTGCCCATTCACCGCTGCAATTCCGCCACCCCCGGAAACTAGGGACATGGCGAGCCCTCCCTGGCAACCCCTTCGGCGTTGTAAGGGCTGCCTTGAAATTGTTCTTACGGTCGCCCATCGTGCCAAAATATCAGCCTACTTGGTCGTGGACGGGATTCAAATTTCAGTTCAGTTTAGTTCTTTCCTTGTTGATTTACAACTTTAATTCCCATGATTAACAATCTTACTATCAATTAAAAATATGCATGCAAGAAAATTAAGAAGAGGGAGATAGGAAGGATACCCAAGCAAGGAAGAAACACCGGCAAGGAAGAGGAGAACTAGGCGGCTAAGGTGAGGAAGACACCCCTACACCCGTATGTGAAAAATGATGTCCTCTTTCAAATTTATAAAAATGAAAATGACGGCTAGGGTATGTGAAAATACCCTTATTTCATTTAACCAGGTAACCGGGTACATAATAAAATATAATAATTAACCGGCTAGAGTTAACCGGGTATTGAATATAACATGTTCGGTCCTTCCCGAACGGCGTTCGCGTCCCTTTTTTTTCACGGTCTTTGCAATCTTCCCAACTTTGAAATATTTTTTCCTCGAAATATCATAATAGGCAACAGAACAATTATGATTAACTTAATTTATTTCTTCGGGATAAGTTCATGCTACTACAAATATAAAACTCCTATGCAACAAACATGCTAGGGTATTTCATTGCCATTTCTAATTCAATCTCCCATGTAGCTTCCTCTGACCCCTGATTTTTCCACAATACTTTTACCAAAGGAATTTCTTTGTTCCTGAGTGTCTTCATTTCTCTTGCCAGGATGAGGATCAGCTTTTTCTAGTAGGTTAAATTTGATTGTACCTCTAAGTCTTCAAAATTGGCGAGGATATGTTCTTCATCTCGTACATATTTCTTTAGCATTGACACATGGAAAACATTGTGTACTCCCACTAGGCTTGGTGGTAATGCTAGTCTATATGCACAATTTCCAACTCGATCCAGGATTGGAAACGGTCCTATGAATCTTGGCTTCAACTTCCTTGATATTTTAAATCTGATCACCCCCTTCATAGGAGATGTCTTTAGGCACACAAACTCCCCAACTTGGAACTCTAGGTCCTTCCTTCGAGTATTAGCATAACTCTTTTGTCGATCCTGAGCTGCCTTAAGTCTTTGCTGAATGAGTTTCACCTTTTCAGTTGCTTCCCTCACCATTTCTTACCCAACTATAGCTGCTTCGGTAGACTCCAGCCAGCAGAATAGAGATCTACAAGCCTACCATATAAGGCTTCAAATGGTGCCATCCCTATACTGGCTTGGTAAGAGTTATTGTAGGTGAATTCAGCCAAGGCTAAGTGCTTCTCCCAGTCACCTCCCGAGTCAAGAATGCAAGCTCTTAACAAATCCTCCAAAGTTTGAATAGTCCTCTCACTCTGACCATCAGTTTGGGGATGATATACTAAACTCAACTTAATTTAAGTACCCATGGTTTTTTGGAAAGCTTCCTAGAAATGTGAGGTGAATAGGGGATCTCAGTCGGAGACTATCTCCTCTGGAATCCCTTGCAATTTGACAATATTGTCAACATATAATCC
The DNA here is from genome assembly GCA_033002965.1 of Piper betle. NCBI lineage: Eukaryota > Viridiplantae > Streptophyta > Magnoliopsida > Piperales > Piperaceae > Piper > Piper betle. The sequence goes on along the minus strand of JAURVB010012940.1, from coordinate 6,150 downwards.
TGCCAGGTATTCCGCCGTTCTCATTGATTTCGTGGGGATAAAGTGAGATACCTTAGTTAGTCGGTCCACAACTACCCATATGGAGTCATGCTTCTTTTGAGTTCTTGGGAGCTTTGAAATAATATCGCATGTAACACACTCCCATTTCCACGTTGGTATTTCTAAAGGTTGCAATAGTCCTCCAGGTAGTTGATGTTGGCCTTTGATCTGTTGGCAAGTTTGACAATTAGAAACAAAATCCACAACATTTCTCTTCATCCCAATCCACCAGTAGGTTCGCTTTAAATCCTGATACATTTTAGTAACTCCAGGGTGTATCGAGGACTTTGGAGTGATGAGCCTCCTCCAAGATATTCTGCCTCAGTGCATTATCCTTAGGTACACACAACCTTCCTCTAAATCTAATCACACTATTTGAATTAGCTACAATGTCATGAATATTGTCCTACATTTCATTCAACTCCTCATCACCCATTTGTGCTACCTTAACACGATCAACTAAATCATTGGAAACAACCAAAATTGCCAGTAAGCCTGTTAGTTGCTGCACCGGGTTGATAGCTACCACTTTTGCTGACATGGCCCAAAGTCTAGCTAGCTGCTAACTATTGTCTACTTTGCCCTTTCAACTTAATGCGTCGTCTACCACATTTTCTTTCCCTAGATGGTATAAGATTTGGAAGTCGTAGTCCTTCAAATTTTCTATCCACCGCCTCTGTCGAAGGTTAAGGTCATTATAGGTGAAGATATACTTCAAACTCTGGTGGTCAGAGAAGACTTCGAACTGGGCTCCATACAAGTAGTGTCTCCGAATCCTCAGGGCAAAAACCACTGCTGCCAGTTCCAAGTCACGGGTTGCATAATTTTGCTCATGAATCTTCAATTAACGAGAGGCATAGGCCACCGCCTTACCTTCTTGCATAAGGACACATCCTAAACCCAACCGAGACGTATCACTGAAGACTATGAATCTTTCACTACCATGTGGCCGGGTCAAGACTGGTGCAGTTGTTAAACTCTTCTTTAAAGACTGGAAACTCTCCTCACACTTACTACTCCATTCAAACTTGACGCCCTTCCTTGTGAATTTGGTCATTGGCGATGCTACTAAGGAGAAGTCTTTAATGAATTTCCTATAGTAACCCGCTAAACCAAGGAAGCTTCTGATATCAGTGACTGACTTAGGTTGTGACCAATCAGTGACTGCTTTCACTTTTGATGGATCCACTTCAATTCTGGGCTTGGAGATAATATGGCCGAGGAAATTTACCTTCGTCAACTAGTAGTCACACTTTGAGAGCTTGGCGAACAGTTGATTTACGCTCAGAACTTGAAGAGTAGTGGACAAGTTCTTCACATGCTCTTCGTCATTATTTGAATAACTTAGAATGTCGTCCACAAACAAGATAATAAACTTGTCCAGGTATGCGTGGAATACTGTGTTCATGAGTGACATAAAGGCCACTGATGCATTTGTTAAACCAAAAGGCATAACCATAAATTCATAATGTCCATACCAAGTTCAGAAAGCCATTTTTTGTATATCTAAATCCTTTACTCGCAACTGGTGATAACCGAACTGCAAGTCTATCTTAGAAAATATTTTGGCTGTTTTTAGCTAATTAAACAAGTCATCAATCCTCGGTAAGGGGTACTGATTCTTGACTGTCACTTGATTGAGTTTTTGATACTCAATACACAGCTGAATTGATCCATCTTTCTTCTTCGCAAAAAGAACAGGGGCTCCCCCGGGTGAAGTACTTGGTCTGATGAAGCCTACCTGTAACAACTCTTCTAGTTGACTCTTTAACTCCTTGAGTTCTGCTGGAGCCATACGGTATGGTGCTTTAGAAATTGGTGTTGTTCCAGGTGCTAAGTCAATGGCGAACTCCGCTGCCCGCTTAGGAGGTAATCTTGGAAGCTTATCTGGGAATACTTCGGGAAATTCCGCTACCACAGGAATCATGGACAGCTCTTTGGGTTTTGACTCAGACTCAACTAGGTTAGCCAAAAAGACTTTACAACCCTCACTTGATGGAGGTGCGCACAGACAGAGCCCTAAAAATATTTTCGGTAATGTCTATCTAGCTCTCCACCTTCATTGGATCGATCCCTCCAATAAATACTTCAGCCCCATTCTTCCCGAATTTTTCCTTAGTGTAACGGTCACTGCCATCAATAGCTAGCGGCACCACTTGTCGGACTACCGGTGGCATTGGGTTTGGATGCTCTCCTTGCTCGCCCAGGTTTGCTAATCCTGCCTGCCCTTGGGCACTCCACTAACCACCATCTGGGGTGATTCTGGGACTTGCTGCTGCCCGCACTTGGGCACTCCCTGACCACCATCTAGGGTGATTATGGGACCCGCTACCCAGGTTTAAGGCTCCATTCCATGCTACCACTCCCTATAACCGCTGAACAATATTCTGAACTACATAATTTGTATTTTCTGAAGCCAACGCTAGTCCCTTTATGGTTGTCAAGATCTGGGCCAACACATTCTCTGTGTTCCCATAATGGTTCATTAATATGTTCAATTTCAATTATGACTTAGGTTTATTAGCGAATAAATTTGTTAATTTTAAACACAACATAGTGGGAAAAGATAAATATTGGACTTTTCAATAAGGTACTTGAGTCATAATATGTGAGCTAGTGGGAAACTTGGCTCTGATACCACCTGTAATGACCCGCCCGAACCGGACCGGGTGTTACTTAAAAATATAGTTAATGTAAATGAAGCATTCCAGAACATGAATTTAAATAAAGCAAATAAGTTTCACAACAGATAATATAAATCATAACAATAAATCATGTTCTCAAAAATATAAAATAACTGTCCCACAGTCTTGGACCATTTCCCATAGCCACATTTATAACACAAGAGAATAATAAGGAAGTGAAATTTTTAATATTGATTCACCATACCTAGGTTGATAAAAGAACCACTAACCACACTTCTATTCTTCAATCCAATGTTGTTCACCTGCGGAGGCAATTCCGCGTAAGTGATAAAGCCACTAAGCAACATAATTAAATTAAACAAGTCAATATAATCCCTATTATCATTTCACTCGTTATTATTATTATCATTACACAAGTCTTTACTAATTATCTCTTAGGTCATTCTGAGATTAGTAATTTGTCTCTCAGGTCAGTCTGAGATTAGTAAAAGTTGTCTCCCAGCTCATTTTGAGATTCAAAATCGTCTCCCAACGCATTCTGAGATTAGGTGGTCTCCCAATTCATTTTGAGATTAGTCATGGTCTCCCAGTTCATTCTGAGATTAGAAATTATCTCCCAGCTCATTCTTAGATTAGGTGGTCTCCCAATTCATTTTGAGATTAGTTATGGTCTCCCGGTTCATTCTGAGATTAGAAATTGTCTCCCAGCTCATTCTAAGATTAGGTGGTCTCCCAATTCATTTTGAGATTAGTCATGGGCTCCCAGTTCATTCTGAGATGAGAAATTGTCTCCTAGCTTATTCTGAGATTAGTGCCGACAAGGTTACCGGTTTGGGAAAATACAACATTTCATATAGTTATACCAGTTTGGGGAAGTACAACATTTTATATAATTATACCAGTTTGGGAAATACAACATTTCAAATAATTATACAGACACACATAGTAATTTTAAAGGTGCGGCCCCGTATCGGATTGAGTCAATTACTTGACCCCGATTGCGTTACTGTGCATAGTGGTAGAATCTGGGCTTAGGCCGACCAGCGCTGCCAACAAGGGAAAGTACAACATTTCAAATAATTGTACGAACCTGGATATTTCAAACTCGCAGCTACGACCAATGATCCTAATCTGAACGAGAATATAAACTTATACAAAAGTATAATTTTATTAAAGTAGGAATGCATGCACCTATATATCTAATATATATATATTTATATATATATATATATTATCATTTTAAAAAATATTAAATATTAAAGTATCAACAAATCTAGTGAGATAATTAATTATTCATGTGACATAATTATTTAGGTCCTACTTTACAATTTAAATTAATTATCTAAATCATAATTAACGCTTAACAAATAATAAAGTAATTATTATTTCATAAACAACTATTTAATTATTATTATTAGTATATTTTCTTTTAAGATAATAAATTTTCGTACAATAGTTAATTAGTTTAGTAACATTACCAATAACCCATTAAAATGATTATTTTTAAAGATTTATTAAGAGTTCATTTTATTTTTTAACTCGAGTCGGTATCGAATCAACCCATATTTACAAAACTGCCACCCTTCTCCTCCTCCTCCTCTTCTTCTGGTTGCCATTTTTCTCTTCTACAAAAACAGGTTCATCCTTCGCCTCCAACCCTTATCTTGGCACCCAATTGAACCACCATCTAAACATGCCAACAAAGCATCAACAACATGATAAAATCAGCAAGCGAGGAGGCATCATGTGCGTGATTTACAGCAGTGATCCAAGACGCCATCCTGCACCAAACCTGGCATTTTCCTCTTCTCCCAGCCTCAAGACCCCTCCTTTCTTGGACCTTGCTCTAATTCAGATGTTCCACGACCTCAGGCTGGCATAAAAGAGGAAAGATTGTCCACCTTTGGACGTTGCATGGAGTATGTTCTTTCTCCCCACTTCTGCACTTCGCCACCATGAATTCCAGCTAGGAGGTCGTCTGTTGTGGACTGTTCTGGTGGCCTGAATTGGTGTGAAGGAACCCATGATGCTATCGACGAAGCACAACCAATGTCTACCCCTCTGAACGTCCATTACAGCACCTATTGCAGCTGAATGTCACTACTTCCACCACCCTTGTAACTCCGCCCATTCACCGCTGCAATTCCGCCACCCACCAGAAACCAGGGACATGGCATGACCTCCCTTCAACCCAGCAGCAAGAGAAGTAGTCGGGGTTGTGAGGGCTGCCTTGAAATTGTTCTTACGGTCGCCTATCTTGCCAAAATTTCAGCCTACTCGGCCATGGATGAGATTCCAATTTCAGTTCGGTTTAGTTATTTTCTTGTTGATTTACAAATTTAATTCCCATGATTAACAAGCTTACTATCAATTAAAAATACGCATGCAAGAAAATTAAGAAGAGGAAGATAGGAAGGATACCCAAGCAAGGAAGAAACACTGGCAACGAAGAGGAGAACTAGGCGGCTAAGGTGAGGAAGACGCCCCTACACCCGTATGTGAAAAATGACGTCCTCTTTGAAATTTATAAAAATGAAAATGATAGATAGTGTATGTGAAAACACCCGTAGTTCATTTAATTGGGTAATCGAGCAAATAATAAAATATAATAATTAACAAGGTAGAATTAACTGGGTATTGAAAATAACACGTTCGGTTCTTCCCGAACCGCGTTGGCGACCCTTTTTTTCACTATCTTTACAGCCACAAATTCTAGAAATGTGTTGTATTAAGTAATACCTTCTTACAGTGCACTACCTCATGGTTTGAAGGAGTACACTGTGCGGCCCATATATATCTCCGTACCACTCATTCTCAGAATAAGTAATTACATATAATTGAATAATTACATATACACAACAAATAGGTAAAAAAATAAATGAAGAAATACATATAATTTATTAAACATAAAAAGACTAACATTAATAAGTAAATATAATATTAATAATAATAAATAATCATGTAAACATACATCGTATACAATCAAATATAAATAAAAATAAATAAATAATAATGAATAAATAAATAAATAATTAAAGAAAAATACTTATACGATCAAATTATGCTAAATAATGTGAATATGCATATAAACTAATGTAAGGGTTTTTGAATTATCGAAAACGATCAAAAAATAGCTAAAAATCAGGAAAAACAGCCAAAAGCAGGCTGAATCGGCCGAACCTAGTGAACCAGACCGAGCCAAGCTGAACTAGACCGAATTGAATAGGCTAAACCTGTAACACCCCAAATCCGGTTCACGCTCGTGAACCGAACCGGCATGTTACAGGCCTCGGTTAGGTCAGCTAACCCGAACCTAACTCATGTGGATCCAATCTCGGCGTCTTAAGATGAAGATACGATCCATCATGAATGAATAAATATGCAAAATCCTAACATAGTACTACATGAATGACAAGCAATTCAAAATACACACCAATACAGTTATGATCAAAATTCTGAAATAAAA